>JAXIVD010000129.1:255797-259730 GCA_036785275.1 Cancer borealis | reverse complement strand
GGGGAGGTATGGAGGAGAGAGGAACAGCAAGAAGAGAGAGAGAGAGAGAGAGAGAGATATGTATTAACTTAACAATTCTTTCCATACCAGTCATTTCTGTACTATTCATGTTTCTGTATTTTTTCTGTCTCTTTCGTTGATTAATTACATACGAGAAATCAGTAAATTGAAAAATAATATATAGAATGAAAATTTTCTATATATTCTTTTTTTTCTTTTTCTTCTTGCATTACAGCTTTCAATATCCTTCCAGATTTTTTGTGTTAAAAAAACAAAAACAGGAAAAACATAATGTGAAAAAAAATGTGTAACGTATCAAGTAACCTTTTTTTCATTAATTTTTATTTTATTTATCATTTTTTCCCCATAGTATATCCGCTTTTTTTTTTTTTTTTATCACACTCTTCCCACGACTGCAAGCAAGTGTTGGGTTTGATTACAAAGAATTGGTGCTACTTATGTTTTGAGGATCTCTCTCTCTCTCTCTCTCTCTCTCTCTCTCTCTCTCTCTCTCTCTCTCTCTCTCTCTCTCTCTCTCTCTCTCTCTCTCTCTCTCTCTCTCTCTCTCTCTCTCTAACCCGTTCTTCCTGTTATTTTGCGGTTCTCGTTTCGCACCTGTTTTCAGCCTTCCAAAAACGTCGTGTTTATAAATAGAGTAAGATATGGATAAGCCTAATTTAGCGGCCTTGTCCTCTGCCCCTTTATTTTTTTGTTTCACTATACACACTCTCTCTCTCTCTCTCTTTCTCTCTTCTATCATCTCGTTTCTCCTTCCTCCCTCCTTCCCCTTCCCTTTGCTCCACCTTCGCCTCCCTGTGCCCGCCCGCGTGACCTTCAACACGAGAGGCAGTTCATCATTGGCTTCGATAACCACAACTCCCTCCGCCTGGAATGTGCTGCGTCGCTCGCGGTGCCTCCAGGTGGGAATGTCGTGACCCTCCCTCCACCTTTTTATTCTTTCCCTTACTCCTCCTCCTCCTCCTCCTCCTCTTTTATCAGTCTGGTAGCGATCAAATGTCACCAGGAATAATATGAATGCAGATTGTTGGTAAACGGTTCCAGACAAATTAAGACAGATACCGTTTTTTGTTTTTTTTACCTTCACGTCATTCATTTCCGTTGTTAATATTGAGAACAGTCTTTTCCCCGCGCGTGTCGTTTAGTTTAGAATCCCACCAGACTAATGTTTCGTGGGTGGTGGTAGTAGTGGTGGTGGTGGTGGTGGTGGTGGGTAGTAGTGGTGGTGGTGGTGGTGGTGGTGGTGGTGGGTAGTAGTGGTGGTGGTGGTGGTGGTGGTGGGTAGTAGTGGTGGTGGTGGTGGGTAGTAGTGGTGGTGGTGGTGGTGGTGATGATCTCCGGACAACGAGCCTTAACGTGTGTGATGTCTGTCCTCTTTCTCGATGGTACACACGCACTCAATGTGTGTGTGTGTGTGTGTGTGTGTGTGTGTGTGTGTGTGTGTGTGTGTGTGTGTGTGTGTGTGTGTGTGTGTGTGTGTGTGTGTGTGTGTGTGTGTGTGTATACTGTATGTGCCTGGTGTTACATGTACAGCCAGATTCAAGCAATGTTAAGTAAAATACACGTGATACTCTTTAACTAGAAAAATATTAGGCAATAATGTTGATCTGGGAATACCAAGACTATGATCTCCTCCTCCTCCTCCTCCTTCTCTGCACGGGTCCACGCACACTCGCTGCCTTGCTTCACCACGCTGGCTGGGTAGAAGGTCTTGCACTTCGCCAAGGTCACCGACGGGAGGTTCTTTGGCAGCGGCTCGTCTGTGAGTAGGTGAACAAGGCTTGCAACGCGGTGGTGAGGTAATGAGGCAGGGAAGGAGGGTCGCAAGGACGGTGACTCAATGTAGGGAGGTGATGAGGGAGTAAGGGAGGGTGTTAGCGGGTTAAGGAGGGGTGTTGTGTGGTGTCGTGTTGTGTTGTGTTGTGTTTGGTGTACGTGGACTGATAGATGAGTGGATCGAGGCTGTGTTGGTGAGGTTATGTCTGTTGTGTTGTGTTGTTGTTTGTTGTCACGTGTCTTGCATATTTTCTTTTATAATATTTTGGTCTTAATGTAATCCTCATTTTTTTCTAATATTCTGTACTCGATATATACGTTTTAGATTTTGTATTTTTGTGTGTGATTTATTTTCTTTTTAACTTCAATATTTATTACTCATACGATAACTTGTTTTGATTTATTTGTTTACATCATATTTTTTCTCTGTCTCTTGATCCCGAGTCGCCAGTGTTTTGCCGGTGTGAAGTGTCCTCTGTGCCTGGGTTGAAGTGTGTGTGTGTGTGTGTGTGTGTGTGTGTGTGTGTGTGTGTGTGTGTGTGTGTGTGTGTGTGTGTGTGTGCTTGCGTGTCCTCAGTAACTCTTATGACATTAACTCTCACCTTGGCTAGCTATACCTGTGTACATGATATTTTTCCAGGTGAGACAAATATCCCAAGGTCACTGTGTCACCTGCTTAATTAACTTTAGGGTCCGTGAAGGTTTGTTTAGCGGATATTTTTTGTATTTCTATTTAAAGACACTATTGTGCTTTTTTTTCTCCTTATCTTTTTTTCTTGACATTCTTCCTTCGTCCTCTTGCTTCGTGTTCTATGTTGTTGTGACATTGAAGTATTTTTTAAATTTATTTATTCATTTTTTTTCGAGAAGGATTATGGAAGGGCGTTGGGTTCTCTCGTCCTACTGGTTCTTCAGAGTTATATTGGTATTTACTGAACACCACCCTAACCTCCTTCCTAACACACCCTAACCCCCCTAATCCCCTTCCTAACCCCATCCTAACATCCCTAATCCCCTTCCTAACCCCCCTAACTTCCCTTCATTGATCCCCTTCCCCGTTCCTCTATTTTTTGTGGTACTTCTCATCGTTAAAATTTACTTCCTCTGTTCCGTCTTCCTAATCGTAGTTTTCATTTCCTGATTTATATGATTTATTTGTTTGTTTGTTTATTCAGTTGTTTATTTATATCCTTTTTTTTTGAGGGGTATCCTGCTCTCATTTTTTTTGTTTGGTTATTTGTTGTTTAAGTGATTGTTTTAGATTTTTTTTATATTGTTTATACTTATCATTAATTACTGATTTTTTTAAAGTTTATTTTTTTAGTTATATTATAGTTTTGTTTATCTATTCCCAGCTATTTTTTTCCTCCTAATTTCCTTTTTTTGTTAAGAATATTCTGTTCTTAAATTACGTTAGGTTATGATTATTATTATTTTTTTTTTTTATCACATCCAATCTGCTTTGTTTCCTTTTCCTTCCATTCGTTGCATTTTGTTTCCTTTGTGTGAATCATGTTCTTTAGGATTGTAACTTTTTTTTTATATACCATTATTTCCGTGACTGTATCTTATCTTCCATTTCCTTCCACCAATTGTAAGAACATAAAAAACTCGTCATCTCTCTTGTTCCTTTGTTCTGATCGCGGAGTGTTATTTGCAGATTTTTTTTTAGTATCGTTTAGTGTTTGTTTGTTTGTTTACAACGCTATATACTTTGTTATATATTCTGTCAGTGTAATGAGGTTGTATTTGACAGTGAACGTGTTTGTGAGTAAATTGTTTCCCGTCAACGCGCGTTCCTTTACTAATGACATGTTGCAGAAATCATTCTTGCTCACGCCGAAATATTAATTATTCAAATGATAGAATTCCGAATCATTTTATACGAAATTAATAAATATATGTGTACTGCTATTTTAGTATATATGAAAATAAAACTGGGGCAAACTTTGACATTATGTGTGTGTGTGTGTGTGTGTGTGTGTGTGTGTGTGTGTGTGTGTGTGTGTGTGTGTAAGGAGATTTGATGAAGGAAACTATGAATTCCAATAAGAACAGGTCCGTGTATAGCCTTTGTAACGTCACCTTTCCAATAGACTTATGTAGTTTTCACGAATTTATTATTAAGGTTGATACTAC
>JAXIVD010000129.1:250797-253297 GCA_036785275.1 Cancer borealis | reverse complement strand
AACACGATACTTTGGAGGGCATGTGACCCGTACTATAGGGATGTGACCTTGACTGTAGAGAGAGTCCACCTCACCTTAACCAGTCCTATCACCTCGCCTTAACCAGCAGGGGAAGTGGCCTAACACCTCACTCAGTTCCTGGACACAGTTCCGGACAATACAAGGTCACGGGGAGCAGAGGTGAGAGTGAGGGAACCCGTGCCCCCTAACTCCCCCCCCCCCACACCCGACACCCACCAACTGTGTCCAGACCCTGAGTTGACAAAGTGTGACCCGAGTTTATGCAACACTCGTGGCGGCGCGTCCTTCACCTGGATTCTCTATAACCAGGACTTTGCTATATACAGAATTATTTGAAAATATACGTATGTCATTATTTGTCTACAGATCCATATCTTATTATCATTATACTGTTTCCCTTTAATGAATATGTAGTATCATCATGATGGTCTGCATGTGTGATGAAGATTATGATGTGTGTAATGAATACGAATTACTATGGTATAATGTGCTTGTATGTTAAAGACTATGCTGTCCTTTTGTGTTCTAATGTTGTAGAGAGGCTGTAGTGTGTATGTGTATGTGGGAGAGGGGAGGAAGGAGGGGAAAGGAGGAGGAAAGGAGAAAAGGAAGAGGAGAAGGATGAATAAGCAATTGGTATTGGTGACTCTCATATCGTTCTTTTGCCCTTCAGACACTCTTTAATAATCGTTCCTAAGACGCACGTGTAACCTTTGTATGTGTGTGTGTGTGTGTGTGTGTGTGTGTGTGTGTGTGTGTGTGTGTGTGTGTGTGTGTGTGTGTGTGTGTGTGTGTGCGTGTGTGCTTATGTGCGTGTGTGTGTTCAGAGATAAGCAGATCAGGTAGGCAAAGGAACACAAGTAGCATGATAAAACAGCGAGGTCCTTGTATTCGAATCCCTTCACCATGCCATAGAGAGAAAGGCGGCAGGAGGAAGCCTGTGTGTACTACTTGCACTGCACCTTTCCTTTCTACGATGCTGGGACTGTTTAGACTTTAGACCCGTGCGTGGACATGTGGTGAGGGTGTTTGGACGCGTCGCTGTGTGTTCTGTTTACCATTACTGTATATAGGCTACTCGGAAGGCTTGAGGTGCATGTTAGTTTGGGTGTTTTGATGTGCTAGAAACAGTAGCCGTAGTAGTGGCGGTACATACAAGGCAAAGAAGAAGACACACACACACACACACACACACACACACACACACACACACACACACACACACACACACACACACACACACACACACACACACACACACATGTATAAATCATCTTGGTATTATTTTTTTCTTAAACTTTTACTATATATTTTATGTGGGTATTATGCGATCTCCAGGTAATGGGAGTTGATTCGTTTTGATTGCTTTACCTGCACCTTGAACACACATACAGATAGGTACAGTTGGTCGTAGTGACCTATCGTACTATTGTAGTTGTGTTCCTTGGTGCACTGCGACCCTTACCTCTCCGTCCTATATTCATGTCATGGGCTGTTATATAGTCAAGGCGATGGAGTGCTTTCTAGGAGACATGAAGCAGTTTGAAGATTACAAGTTGTAATTAAACTGTATGTTGCGTGGCGGTGTATTGGAACTGTATCCTAGTGTAGCTCCTCACAGCATTACACAAACCATTTATATTGAACATTAACATAAACGGATGACATAAAAGGGACCACAGAGAGTATCGTATCGTATTTTAGTCATGAAATCAAAGAAAGGAAAAGGTTGATAGCCACTAACCCCGACGTACGACTTACTTATTTTAATTTATTCTGTTTTGTTGTTATTGTTGTTGTTGTTGTTGTTGTTGTTGTTATGAGGGCAGAGGTGATGGAGGACAAAGACGCAGTTGTAGTTGAGACGAGCACACTTGCACGTATACACCACATCTGGCCTCAATGTAGTACGTACACATGCGTCGCCCATAACACACATGAAATATTATCCTTCGGCACACGAGGCGGAATGTAATATCTTCCAGCTTCTGTATTGCATATTTTGTATTCTGGCACTGAGCATCGTTAGGTGAGCTGAGACGTATAATTAATTTCCGTAATGATTTCCTTGTATTAAACTCCATTTACGTCAACCAAACCATGAGTCTTGATTAGTAAGGCATTGTGTCTCCGTCTCCACATTGTGCTTTGAAAAGGTACTATCGGGGTTGAACATTCATGAAGTAAGTAACCCTTTGGACATGTGTTTAACGAGGTGTGACTGAACGAAAACAATGGAGTAGCGCTGAAAAAAATGACTTCTATTCAACTATTCGGATGGTAACAAATAGTCTTGGCATTGGTCTCACACATTTGTCACCCTGTCCAGTTTTCTCCCGTGGTGTAAGTGTTGTCTGACGCAAGCAGAATCGGGATGGAAGTAATGTTTAGTCTCACACAGGGAAAGGCTCACCATCCTTGTTGTGGCTTGATTAATTAAAGCTTAGAGTCACGTATCATGTAGCTGTGGATCGCTTTC
>JAXIVD010000129.1:240797-248297 GCA_036785275.1 Cancer borealis | reverse complement strand
AAGCAACCAAAAAAAAATAGAGTGTGAGAGTGTGAGAACAATGTATAGTTTGATTCCTATGGGCGCGTGTGTGTGTACAACGTGTGTCCTATGGTGATGGGAGGAGAGAAGGTCATGAGAGAGAGAGAGAGAGAGAGAGAGAGAGAGAGAGAGAGAGAGAGAGAGAGAGAGAGAGAGAGAGAGAGAGAGAGAGAGAGAGAGTCAATAGAAATCAAATATCTATACCTTCCCTCGCCCTCTTTCTTTTTTTTAATTTACCTGGCCTAGGTGAGTCGAGGTGGGGGTGGATTACGTCATCAAGATTTTAGAGCCTTGTAAGGAGCGCCATTGAGGGGTGGGTTGGGGTGTGGGTCGTGACGGACGTAGTACTGGTAGGAGGGTTGTCCTTGCTCTGGATTGGCTGGGCCTCCCTGTGACGTGTGTATAACGTAACAGTGACGTGGATAGCCTACTAGTAAGACGAGGAAACTCTAAAAGGTCTTATAGTTTATTGCTCTTTACTTTGGATTAATTCTTATCTTGTTTTGACTTCTGCCTTTTGTTTTCTCATCCTTGGTGTGTGTGTGTGTGTGTGTGTGTGTGTGTGTGTGTGTGTGTGTGTGTGTGTGTGTGTGTGTGTGTGTGTGTGTGTGTGTGTGCATGCGTCTGTGTGTGTGTGTGTGTGTGTGTGTGTGTGTGTTCCCTTCAGGTATCTTAACACGACAAGTGATCATTCGGTCAAATGTAAAGTCTTTAGTTTTATTTTTTTTTTTACGATGCTTGAATATCTACCTGTTGTAAAAGATAATTACTAACTTGACTTTCAATTAAGATGCAACTGAACACGGTAACACTGTAACAAGATAACACTGTGACATAAGTAGCTGGAGATGAATATTCTAGATGTTTTACGAGATGGAGAAGAGATAGTCTAAGGGTGATACCTAGCTGGGCAGGGTGGGCGCAGGGCGGAGTGACGCAAAAGATATAATCATTCGGAGTCTAGAACAAAAAGAAAGACTTGGTGACGCAGTGATTAAATCGATGGAGATGAATATTCCAGGGGTTTTACGTGGTGAGGGAGGGAGGGAGGGAGGGAGAGGGAACAGGCAGGGTAATACTGGGGCGTGGTGGCCGGAGTGACTCATATAATAATCTTATCGTTGCATAAAGGTGAAGAGGAAGATGACGAGAAACATGACAGGTGACGCAACACACACGCAACATTTCTACTTGTTACTGACGTACGTACAGTCTACCTCGCTCGTTCATTGCCTTCAACATCATCTATACTTATTTTTTTCTCGCTTTTTCTGCCTTACCTCCACCTGTTTTGTCTACTTCGCGTCTTCTCGTCCCACTCCACATCAACCTTGTTATACAGACGGCCACTCGCCCAGCTTGCCACCAACCCACCCACCTGTCTGCACCACCTGCCTGCCCGCTCGCTCACCTGACTCATTTGGGAAGAGGGAGGAGGTGAGGTGGTGTTAAAAAAGACAAAAAAAAAGAAAAGTGACCTTGCGTGTGGAGAGAGACAGTGAATGGATGGAAGACGGGGTGGGTGAGCGGTGAGATTTTAAAGAGAGAGTAAGACTTAGAATGGTGACGGTGTGGTTGTGATGACGCCTGATGATGATGATGATGATGATGGTGGTGGTGATGGTGGTGATGGGACAGGGATGAACGGGTAGGACTTGAAAGAGGAAGAGGAAATGGGTGTATGAAAGGTGACGGTCAAGAATGAAATAGATAAGGTAGTAGAGGAAGTTTGGGAAGTGTAGGTGACAGGCTTGCACGACCAGGTAAATAGTAGTAGTAGTAGTAGTAGTAGTAGTAGAAGTAGCAGTAGAGATTTTCTGGGCCTTGATGCATTATTTAAACAGCGTCTTATATATCCTACCGCATTCCTAACCATAAATATATTCAACTCAAGAAAATTAATTGATCCCATATATACAAGTATAGTAGTAGTAGTAGTAGTAATAGTAGTAGTAGTAGTAGTAGTAGTAGTAGTAGTAGTAGTAGTAGTAGTAGTAGTAGTAGTAGTAGTAATAGTAGTTGAGGTGGTGGTGATGGTCGGGGTAGCAACAAGAGGACCTTGATTGCTGTTCACTTTATATCGTGAAGTCCTTTTCTGACATCCAGGCGGGGAAGTGAAGGGTGGAGTGGTGCGGAGGAGTACATGCGCGTGTACTCCCGCGTACACACACTTACCAGGTGTTACTTCCATCCGGTCTACTTCCTCCCCTGTAAGATTGCCTCCCCAGCCACATGTACGTACGTAAGTGCGGCGCCGCGGACCCTGACACCTTCTCAATCCTGGGGCTGTGGGTTGCCGGGGGAAGGGAACGGAGGAGTAAGGGGGTGGCGCAGGTTTTTGTTGGGGGTGAGAGAGTGAGGCCAAAGCTCCTTCGCACATAAGGGGAAAGTTATAGGTGTGAGGGGGAAGCGTTTTGTGAGGTGAAGGTCACTTGGGTTTAAAACCTGAACTCACCTCGCCTTATTTTCACTTTGTGGTTCAGGTGATAAGGATATTGTCGCAATTCCACGAGTTTATGTTCTTCTACGGAGTTAAATGTATCACTTACGCCACAATGCATTCTTTAAGAGAGAGAAATCGTCAATTAGGAGTCATAGTAATCCTTAGGCTGCAGACTTGCAGTACAATGCAATCACTGTAATAAAAAAAAGTGTGAACACTGATTCCTATGTGACCTTGAAGTGTGACACAATTATCAAGTATTGGTGTGTGTTATGAATACGAAGGACATCGACGAGTCATCCGATGGGCAATGTGCTTACAAAATATCCCTGAGGATGATGCTAATACAACACACTCATTGGGCAGGTTGTTGTGATTCCAGTGTTGTAGTGGTTAGGGACTCACAACTATCGGCTTAAGTTGTGTGTGTGTGTGTGTGTGTGTGTGTGTGTGTGTGTGTGTGTGTGTGTGTGTGTGTGTGTGTGTGTGTGTGTGTGTGTGTGTGTGTTGTGTGTCAAGATAAAAGAACCAATGCCGGTCTGTGCCTTCCCACGCCGCTCATCCCAGTCTTAAGGGTGTTAGAGTGTGACGGGGGAAGACTCCTTGCCTCCTTGCCCCAAGGAAGTTTCCACGGTTTGCCTTTTATTGACAAACCCGATAAGTGATGACGAAGAGCGGAATAGGCTTAATACAGTGCCTTGGTCCGTCCTCAGCCTAGGCCCTCAGGTGGGTGGGTGGGTGGGTGGGTGGGTGGGAGGTGAAACATTACTTGTTGCTCAGTAGGTAGCATCCTGTGCAGTCACTCACCTTGTGCATTGGCATGGGACTGAGTGGCTCTGCGGTACATTGCTCGCCTTGTGGACTAAAGGTTGCGAGTTTGATCCTGGCTCACGGCAGCTTCTTGGTGAGAGGGGCAGCGCTCTCTCATTAACCCTAGCAGAACTATATGCTTGATAGTTACTTAGTTCGGGGGTATTACTCAATCATCTTTGTGTATTGGCAGTGTGTCCACATCCTCGTTTGAACCCGTGCCGGTGATGGTGTGAAGGAGTCGCTGTTCCGCCGACCTCCACGACGCTTACCACTGGCAGACACGTGGGCTTTGGGAGACACGTGTACGCACTCGCTTATTTCTAGGGCGTGCCGGGGACTACTGGCCCCCATCCCCCTCCTCTCTCTTTCTCTCTCTTTTTTTCCTCACTGGTGTCAGTAACCTGCTCTTTATCCTCCTCCTCCTCCTCCTCCTCCTCCTCCTCCTCCTCCTCCTCCTCCTCCTCCTCCTCCTCCTCCTCCTCCTCCTCTTTCTCCTCCTCCTCTTTCTCCTCCTCCTCCTTCTGCTTCACTGTTCTCTGTTCCCCATTCTCTACTATTGTTTCTCATTCGTTATTATAACTTTCTTGTTCTTGTTCTTATTGTTCCTGCATTACCACAATCACCCGCCTGCGAACCCCCTGCCCCTGGCCATCACCATCCTGGCACTGTACGTTTCACCTGTCAGGCCACGTGAGGCGATTGGCAGTAACCTCAGTCTGTAGGAGCACCTCTCGCATCACATTCCCTTCTCCGTCCTTCAGGGGGGAAAATGAGAGAGAAAAAAAGAGAAAAGGAGAGAAGGAAGGGGAGGAGGAAGGAAAAAATTGTAGCAGTTCATTGGAAATACTTGGGTTATAAGGGTGTCTGAATCCTCCTCACCCTTCTCCTCTCTTATTATTTTTATTATTATTCATGTCATCATTATCGTACACAGTCATTCGTTCTGCCTCCATCGTGCACCAGAAGCATGACGTTGACGCACGCAATCAATCCACGTTAATGTGAGTCGTGCCTGAATGTCACCACACATCCTGCTCTCTGCTTTATGGGTCAAGTTCATGCATTTTCACGTACACTTCCCATGTTCTCTGTCAATCAACAAATGCGTATATAAAAGAAAAGCGCAAAAAAGAAGGAAAAACAAAATCAGGAAGATGACCACGACACACGGCCGTTCCATTCACCTGTTGTAAAGAAACGACAGATAGTTATGACGAGAACAAGCACGACTTAGTTTTAAGACTGGTTTATGGTGGGTCGTAATGGCAGGCGGTGTAGGGGTGTTGGTGTTGATGTTGTTGTGGTGAGCAGCTGTTACTCTGTATGGGAGGGAAGGTTGAAGATAGGGAGCGACCTTGGCTCTGACTGGAGGAAGAGGACGAATGCATGTTGCCCTCCAGGATCAGGACCAGGGCTAGACAAGCAGACAAACGGACAAACGGATTGGGGGACGGATAGGGAGGACGCACAAGCAGACAGATAAACGAACACATAGGGAATGCAAAGTAGCATGAACATAAAGATCACAATCATAATCACATACGCGAGGCTTGGGTCATGCAGCTACATAAAGATATAATGATTGGCGACTGTACACACAAGTAACGGGTACCTGCAGCGGACAGGTAGCACTCGCAGTCTTTGTGTTAGTGAGGAAATATCTGAGTACCCGAGCGGTGCCTTCTTTGTATGCATAAACTATTGCTTGTGGAATCCTTGTATTGTAAGTCAGGAAAAGATGTTCTTATTCTCCATTGGTTGTGTTACGTACAACGCTATTTTCTTCCTATATTTCGTCTCTTGAGTCTAGCCACTTGTAGTACAGTTAAAGAAAGCGTCTCTCCAGTAAATAATTTCGATGCTAAATATAAGGGACGGATTTGATCGTTGTGTCATGCAGCATGTTATAAGAATCACCAAGTTAACCTTTAGGCTTGAACTTTTACACATACCAAGGAATGATAACAGAGGCGTAGGACACGTCATGCATAATACATACATATAATAGATGGTAGAAGAAGACAGGGAGGGCAGACAGAAAACTAAATGGAAAGACGAAATACGAAGTTTTAATGAGATTATATTTCTGTTCGACCTAACTTTGAGAATTTCTGGTTGGTCAATATTGGGAGGACAGGTGTGGCAGGTAGCAGATAAGAGAAGGAGGAGGAGGAGGAGGAGAGGGAAATACCACTGTGTACAACTCCGGTTCCTTCTCCCGGTGGGTCTTAAGGAAGCTGTTTTTTCCTGACCTTTAACTAACTCACCTACATTCCTCTTCCCTTGCTCTCCCGCCCCCGCAACCAGCTCCCCACCCCTGCCCCGCCCACCTTTGTCCCTCCCTCACACCCTTCCAACGGCCTTCACGCTTCTCTCCTACTCTGCCCTTCCCCACCCACTTACACCTTTAACTTCACTTATTATTTGCTTGTTTATCACACCCACGTCTCTCTGATCCTCCCTTATCTACCAATCTTCCTCCTCCTCCTCCTTCTTCTTCGCCTCCTCCTCCTCCTCCTCCTCCTGTTGTGGGTTCCGGCACGTCAACACTAGCAGCTTCTTGCCTCACACTCCGGAACTGTCACGGTGGGCTGCTGGAATGCGCACGAGAAATAGTACTGATCAAAAAGAAAAGAAAGGGACGAGCTTCAACACCTGAAAAATAAGATAAATGAAAATATATGGAAATCCTTAACCGTGCTCACTCGCCTTCTTCTTTCTTATATATTCTTTCTTTTTCGCTCTATCTTTCTTTCTTTCTATTTTCTTCTCTCTATTTATCTGTCTCATTAGTATCTCAAGTTGTTCTTTGTATTCATCATTAATTCAGCTCCTGCCTTGATGTAATGTGTGTATACATAATAAATCAAGTCCCGGAACATTAATTAACTTAATGAACTACATACAGGGATGTCGAGGAAATAATTAATACTTTTTTTTATATATATATTTAATTTCATTTAGTTAATTTGTTATATTATTGTTATTATTTTTTTCTTTGTGTGTGTGTGTGTGTGTGTGTGTGTGTGTGTGTGTGTGTGTGTGTGTGTGTGTGTGTGTGTGTGTGTGTGTGTGTGTGTGTGTGTGTGTGTGTGTGTGTGTGTGTGTGTGTGTGTGTGTGTGTGTGTGTGTGTGTAGGTGGCTCCTCAATGGGCGTGGCTGTGGGTTGGAATAACTACGTCTGCTTCCACAATGGGATTTTTCACTCCTCCCTCTTCCCCTTTTTTTTTTTTTTAGTCTAACATCCTTTCCTCACCTTATTACGAGAGGGAGAGAGAGAGAGAGAGAGAGAGAGAGAGAGAGAGAGAGAGAGAGAGAGAGAGAGAGAGAGAGAGAGAGAGAGAGAGAGAGAGAGAGACACACACACACACACACACACACACACACACATGCTGGAGTGCGTGCCGTCCCTCATGCACGACATTGGCTTGTGTCCTCTTTTTCTTTATCTCTCCTACATCCCCCCCCCCCCTCTCTCTCTCTCTCTCTCTCTCTCTCTCTCTCTCTCTCTCTCTCTCTCTCTCTCTCTCTCTCTCTCTCTCTCTCTCTCTCTCTCTCTCTGTAGGACCTTCTCTCTTCTCTGCTTCTCCACTCAAGTCCAGTCGTGTTTATTGCAACCCTTGAATTGAATTGAATTATCGCGTCCGGTGCAGGTAGAACGAAGAATTAGTTGGTAGTGTGACTTGTTATTTTTATTGTTATTATTGTTATTGTTATTGTTATTACTTGTTATTTTTATTGTTATTATTGTTATTGTTATTGTTATTATTATTATTATTATTATTGTGAGAGAGAGAGAGAGAGAGATGCAGGAAATATTAAAAGTCATAATGTACTTAGTAACCACATCACATCATGTCCTTAATCACAATGAAATTACTACCTTATAGATGGAGTGTGTCTAGTTGTGCATAACATCTCATCAAGGTTATTCATTCTTTACGTGCTACAAGTCCATCAGCATGTCACTGTACTAAGAGGGGATACATTGACATTTATGAAGGATATGGTAGAGATAGGAAGCTCACGTAGTCATAGTCTTATTTATAACCCAGCCTTTGATAACAGTCTGTCTGTCATTGCAATTCAACCATTAGAGGATTTTTGTTTTACTGTTTATATAATACTTTACCGTTGTACACTTCGATGAATATGCTTTTGGTTATTTTAGTAGTTATACTTAACATTTGTAGTAGATTATAATATACATTTTTTTTTTATTG
>JAXIVD010000129.1:225797-235797 GCA_036785275.1 Cancer borealis | reverse complement strand
GGATCGCTAGTCCACACTTTAGTTTGTAGATTATCATGGCGATGATGATGGTAGTAGTGTTGCTCAGCTGTGTACACTCTAGAGGTCGTGAAAGGTCCCCAGCCGAGAGAAAGTGACAGTCTGGCGCCGGGCGGAGCCTACCTGCCACCACAGTGCACTTGGACGCCAGGCTGACGTGATACAACATGGATCAAAAAGCACTGGAACAAGGCATCTGTCAACGGCACAACCACCCGATTCATTGTGATAGGAAGGCGTTTGATCTATGGCAGTTCCGTGACACTGTGATAATAGTGTCCGCCTGTCCGGGCCCTGTCACTAACTGTTCAGACATGAGTGTCGTGTAACCCAGATGTGCCCCTCTCTGTGACCCATGGCCGTGAGAGTCACATCAAGGGGACGTGATTGTTACCAATGAACGAACCATACATCACTATATTTACCCTCAGCCATTGCACATTCAATTTTTTGTACCTAGTGATATTTATGTTACCTAAAAGCAGTTATACGTATATATATTTTCTTTATTTTAAAATGAGCAAAATTATGAGTAATAGTTAAGGCAAGAATGGAGACAGTTTTATCAGACTCGTTTGTTCGGTTTTCTAAAGTGGTGATAATATTGAAAGAATAAGGGCATTATTTTTTTCAGATACTCTAAAAATACTGTGAAAAGTGACAAACTGAAAGCTGAAGTTAATCCATAAACTATACAAATATATCTACAGAAAGACATTGTAAAGCTATCTTGTGAAGGATCCTCTACCCTCTTCATCACAATCATCTGCTGACTAGTCATTTATACAGTCTTTTCATATGTTCCAAGAGCCAGTGTTATAAGTGTTCTAACACCTCTTGGCAAACTCTTCCTCCTTTATTCCCTTCTTATCAACCTTTTCAACTCTCCCACAATGTTGACCTATGACCTCATCACTCATGTGTATCCTGCGGCCTTTGCAGCCAGCTGCTGCATCTCCAGTCATGAGGGCGCCAGCCGGTCTCATCGATCACGGGTAAATTCATCGAAGAGGCCTCAGCACCTGATTGGGGGTCAGCAGCATCAACAAGGCAAAAACTGCAAGAGCAGGAAACGAGAACAGCAGCAGCACCACCACCAACAACAATACATCTTCCTCTCAGACGTCTGTGACGCTGACTTTGTGGAGGAATATCCTGCACCAGACCCCTTCTATGATGCTGACAACAACAATCAAATTGACATCCTTGATCTCAATCATCTAAAAGTGAGTACGACTTGAAATGTGATGGTGTGGAGGAAACATGTTGGTCCTATTGCATGCTCATATCATGAAATGCCATTTTGAAAATAAATCTAATTGTTATAATTTTTCAGGAAAAAGAACTCCGATCTGTTCACATCCCCATCTCGGCCTATCCCAAGTCCTTGATCCAGTGGCCTGTTGACGGCTCAACCAAGAACAAGAGAATTTCTGAAGTAAAGAAACAGGTAATGGAATGATCAAACATTACTATAATTATCAGAATCTAGTTCTAATGCTGCTTGAAAATATAAGTTATATATGGAGAGACTAAAAAGAATATCACTGATATCATTATTCTCTGCAGGTTAAACTCCTTGGAAATTTGATCAAGATGACTGTGGGAGGAGCAGCTCACGCAGAGGCAGTCTCTGATGACAAGACTCCTACCAATCCTCCACCCTTCTCTGGACATGTTGATATGTCCAGAATCCCTGTCCATGACCTTGCACACTCTGCTGATGAAGCCACCATGGCAAAATGGAAAGATATTGAAGGACAGATTCAACTTGGAAAAATGAAAGAGGTGTGTATGAGCAGAATGGTAATTCATTGATGGCTTCTGTGTGTATAATGATATACATTCAGTCAGCTGATTTGTAATATGAAATCCAATGAAATATTATGTTTAAGAAATTAGATGCTATTCTATTGTGTAGTTTCTAAATAATTTAGGTTTGGGGGACAAGAAAACATGACAAATTGAGTTGATCAAAGGAGCAAGAAGTGACAGGAAGCATGACCAAACAAGAATGTGGCAGCATTACTAGGGATTACATTGAAGACAGCTCCATGCTGTCAATTCCCTAGTAATGGGGAAGTCTAGGTATCTCTACCATGTCATTATGAAGCAATGGTTAACATCACATCCTTGTGCTGTAGTAAATCTCACTGTGTCAAAGAATATTGACAAGTTGGCTCCACTGCATAAATGACCAGACCTTGTGGTGAAGATATCTCACCTGCCACACTCCCAATCATAGATTACAGGTATTATTAATGCCATGTATGATAATGATGATCTGATGTGTCACTCTCAGGTAAAGAATTGGTTGTGACCAGAGAACACATGATCTCCAATTTACCATATAGGAAGGTGATATCTTAGATTATTACATGTGATTGGCGGGAAATGAAAGGGAAACACCAGTACAGTATAACACTGAAAGACAAAGACTCTTAATACTGCATCATCCAATAGGTTTAGTGCAGATCTCAAACATTTATCTCTTAGTTTGGACACAGGAATCGATTTTGTTCTCTAATAACCCAAATCCTGCCCATCTGTATAACTCCTTGCATCATGTGTGCAAATATTTCAATTTGCAGCATATATTAGTTGACTACACCATTGCGGATAGAATGATTACAGTAGTTCTCAAAATGTTCATGAGTGGATCAGGATAGACTTTATAATGCATTTTATGGATACTTAAATGTCACTTTGTTGGTCTGTCTCAAATTACTTAAAATTTTTAAAATTAATTTATCTATATTTTCTTCCTCAGGCCAAACAAATTATCCGTGACACAGACTGGAGTATAGGAAGCCCAGCACGGGAGAACCTGTGGAGGGAACTGTGTCGGCACCATTCCCGAGAGAAGGACTTTGGAGATCAATACTACTGGGATGCAGTGAAGCAGATCTATGGTTCAACAGGTGAGAACTCACTCTTATAACAGACAAATGCTGCTGTTAGCTTCCTTGTTTATAACTTATGTTGAATGAAAATAACAACAAAAGTTCGAATTCCTCTTTCACTGATTGCTGATTTTTTTTTTTAAATGTGGATATTGTGAGTGCATAGCAAAATAATAATTTTATTCTTGAATCATAGAAAAAGATATGGTACAGTGTGTAATGACTTGATCTTGATCTTTCAGAACTGTCTGAGTGCATTGTACAACTACCTGCCTTCATTGATGCCAACCACAAGGTGTCTCACTCCCTGTCCCCACGAGGAGTGACCGTGTGTGAGCGAATAATTTCCCTCATCTCCTTCAACCACCCAGCCATCACCTATGCCCCAGCCCTCTATGGCCTCACTTCCCTACTCCTGCACTACATGGAAGGTCAGTTGTGCTTCATGTGGCTTATCGACTATTGTATCTATCATTTAATTGTAGGGCTTAGATTTTAAAGATAATATTTTGAAAAGGTTATTTGTTTAGTTAATTTATTGCTTGTTATGTAATTTAGGTAAGAATTTCCTCGTCTTTTATTTATCTGAATACATAATAAAAGTTTTCATCAATTCAGTAATGATATATTTAAAACACTTGTTTTATGAATTCATATTAGCTGTATATATAGATAGATCGATAATCATTGGAATAATCTGCATTTCCAGAGGTGGATGCCTACTACTGTATCTCTGCCTTGGTGGGAGGATCTCAGAGCAAATTTCTATCACAAACCAAAATTGCCAATGAAGCCCAGTGGAGAGCAGCCATGATACTTGGCAGGAAACACATTGTAAGTTTAAACTTTTTTTTTCCTACATCAGGATGTTTTATATAATTTGCATCTTTACCTCTTTATATACTTGATATAAATTAATTTTTGTTCAATAGTAATATATAATCTGTTTTCAGAGAGGAGCATTCTCCACACTGGCAAAATTTGGTGTGCCACAAGAACAGATTGAAGAGGGTTTTCAAAATTGGATATGGTGGATCCTGTCTGCCTTGCCTCTCACACACACGGTGAGGATGGTCAGCGGCAATTTTTGTTGATGTGTGTAATGAGTCATATTTTTATATTGGGTTTGTGGAACTACGTAATCTCACGGTTGTAACTTTATATATATTTTCTCCTCAGGTGCGAGTCATTGACTGCTTTCTTTTTGAGGGCTCCAAAGTTCTGCTGCGAATTGCTTTAGCCATCTTCCATGTATTTGTGAAGACATTAACTCATGACTCTTCAATGGTTGCCTCTCTTCCTTCACGGGGACTCCAAGAAACCATTTACCAATTTTGCCAAAACATACAGGTAAGTTCCTATATCCCAAGAGGACTAAAGACAAAGAGGCTTGGAAGTGCTTGTGAATGTATATATGTAGCCAGCCTATATTAATAACTTTTCTTGGCTACCCTCTGATGGGATGTCACATCAGATGTTCTGACAAACTCTGCATTGGAAAACCAGAGTTCAAGTTTAAAGAAAACATCATAATGACCTTGAAAATTAAAAGAATCCTGTCTTCACCCTTTCAGATTCCTCCTCAGAAGCTGCTGAAGACTGCCTTTGGGATTCGTGGCTTCAGCAAATCTGAAATTACCAAAGTAGTTATCCAAACCGAGATGTATCTTAAGAGTCAGCGTACAGTTGTAGGAGCTGGTGGTGGTGGAGCAGGGCAGATGAACCCTCCTGAAACCCCTTCTCTCCATCGTTCAGTTTCCTTGGAAGGTCTCCCCACTTCAGAGACCCAGAGCAACATACAAATGATGTCTCACACACTCACCATCAAAGAGGTTTGTTGTCTCAGTTTGTTGTATTACTTGCATTGGGGAGTTTGAGGCTCTTGGTTTCATTGCTTTATCTTTTACTTATTCTGGGGAGATTTTATGGTAAAAGCTTTTATCATCATATATAATGCTTTGTTACATTTTGGGGAGATTCATCCGTAAAGGACAAAAATATCTTATGCATTTTATTTGTGCCACATCACATGTCTTTCCCATTCTCTTATCCCATAAGACTTATTGCCTTATCTTATTCATCAATATTCTCATGAGAGACCTTTCTGCATAAACTCTTAGTTGTGTAAACATCCCATGTCAAATTTTGCAACTTTCAGCCACACTGCTCATAATGCTTCCAATTAATTTTCTCTTTTGCATAACTTAAATTCTTAAAAGTAAAATGACTTTCCAATGATTATAGGAAAGAGAAAGGATTTGACATTTGTGCTCTTCTACACCTTTTATATTGGTCACTGTGAGTCTGGTTTGCATACAATATAATGGGAAACAAATAATAACCTTGGTATACGTGTCAGTGTTGATACGGTTATGTGTAAAAAGGTTAAAACACACACTCATACAAAGCACTTTTATTCACACTGGTGGCATTCAGCTTTTTGTTCTGGTCGGTATTCAAAAGTCTTGGTTGATTCTGGGGTTCACAAACATAATGAAAATGCTTGAATATCTTGTTCCTATTTCTGATTCTGTGATGCTTAAGCTGATTTAGTATTTTAGATGTGGGGATCATTTAAACTTTTCTTATGCTTCATTTTTATGTACAATTCAGCTTACCTAACCATCCAGTGTCCCGTATATCTGCTTACTAATCCCCTGTACTCCAATGACTCAGACAGTGTGGTATTGGTGGTGGTTCAAATTAACTTTTCTTTATGCATGCTACTCAAGGGATCTCGGTCTCCTGCGCCTCGGGTTCATGGTATGGGACAGTACCCTATTAACAACGTGAAATCTGTCATCGTCTCTAAGGAGGAGGTTTGTTCATGATTATAGAAATTTCATTGTTATTAATATGTTTTTTATTATTATTTCTTAGAATTATTTTTATTAGTATTTTTCTTTTACTGTGTTAAATGTGACTGTAAATTTTACTTTTAAAGAAATTTCAATTTCAAAATAAGGTTTATGCGCACGATGTATTGGACGATTGCTTTAACAGTAGTGTGTATAATATATATATATATATATATATATATATATATATATATATATATATATATATATATATATATATATATATATATATATATATATATATATATATATATATTTAGAGGCAAAATATTTGTATTTATTTTTTATTTTCTAATTTTTGTCTAATAGTTGATATAGGAATGAGTAGTTAGCTTCATTGGTTATGAAACTTTTTTCCTTATATCATTGTGTTGCAAACATATCCTGAATATCCTCTGTAACTAATTTTCCTTTTCTTTGCACCACCAGCTGTTGACTTTGTGGTCATGGCTGCCTATGAGGATGACGATGTACCAACCAACTCTCATCTATACAACGGAGGAACACGGCTGTTCACTCACTACCTTCTTTCAGGTGAGTCCACGGAGTGGTAACAGTACCATCAACTTTATTATGTCTTGTCTCATCATGCTTACACTACCTCATCAAAATTACAACAAATGCTTTGAACATTTGTTTTCAATGTACTGATATACATTATTGATATAAGTATTTAAGTAAATATGGAATGGAGCTTTTTAGATGGCAGCATCATGTACTTCAAAATGATAAATTGGATTTTTATTTTTTCTCTTGAACAGCGTGCAGAAAAATATGAGCCCACACTCCTCTGCATCCGCACTGTGGACGACTATGTGTTTGGAGCTTACTGTTCCACCGCTTGGGCACAGAGGCATTGTAAAGATGAGTTTGGAAATTGGCAAACATATTTTGGGACAGGAGAGACCTTCTTGTTCTCCCTTCGACCCACCATTGCTAAATACCAGTGGGTAGGAATCTCTAGGCAGCAGGATAATGCTGCATTGTCTTCAGTGGAACATTGTGCTGAGCTGTTCATGCATGCTGACAGTAACATGATCACCATTGGTGGAGGGTAAGTATTTCTTTTTGAAGTGCTAGAAATTTGATAATAGTGTTTTCATGATCTTTCACACCTTATGAATAATGATTATAGAAAGAGCTAATTACTACTACTGTTGATAATAATGATTAATTAATTTCATAATGAACTAATTAATATATTTTATCTTCAGGAATGGTCAGGGAAT
Source organism: Cancer borealis (assembly GCA_036785275.1). Classification (NCBI taxonomy): domain Eukaryota; kingdom Metazoa; phylum Arthropoda; class Malacostraca; order Decapoda; family Cancridae; genus Cancer; species Cancer borealis. The sequence goes on along the minus strand of JAXIVD010000129.1, from coordinate 228,789 downwards.
CATGCTGGACCATGAGTTGCGTTACGGCAAAACAGAACCTTGCCAGACCTTTGACAATCCTCCCCTGGCACCGAATGGAGACTTTGAGGTGAAGGTCATTGAAGTTTATAGTTTGGCCAACTTATAAAAGTATTCATTTATTACTTAAAAACAGTTTGTATCTTTCATATTTTGTAGTATATTTATATAGTTTCAACTAACTGAAGACAATTGATTAGTGCAGTATGAACTAATTGTCAACTGTTTTAAGTCGTTACCAATTATTATGAAGTTGACATATCACAATCATTGTTTGATATTAAGTATGTGTTTAGTGGTTTGTGAATGTTATTAGATGCCAGAATGTTTTTGGTTTATACATGTTGTGTTATAGACTGCCAAATGGTATGTCTTGGAAAGCTGCTGTAAGTGAGTGGCTTACTCAGTGAACCAGCTGCTGCATGGAATCGGTTTACTGCCCTTTCTTAGCAGATATACAATCCTAGTCATATATTTATATACACAGTACCATTGATGAAACGGGATCGACTTCACAGAGTATTTAGTTTGTTTGACATGTGATGAGTAGATGAGTGCACTGTATTATGGCTTAGAATCTCATGAAAGTCTGAGTTGGGTTAGATGAAGAAGCAATAACTGTAAAACCAGGGATCAGTTATGAGTTTCACTGCCTCTGATCAACCATGAGTGTTGCATGTATGTATAACAAGTATCTTACGTATTCAACAGTGACCTTATCATTGTGCTGCATGGATGTAGTTTTGCTTCAACTGTTAAGTGCAAAAATGGATAAAAACTTGAATCAAAAGAGCAGTGTATATTGTACAATTGTTTGCCTAATAGTGCAAATATCTCATCACACATAGTTCCTTTGTTTGTTGTAAGGGTTCATTAGGTAGATTATCATGTTCCATGAATCATGATTTCCTTAATAAGAATCTAAAATATAACTTATAGTTATTAGATAAACTATTTATACTTCCCACCTAAGTCCCTAGTTCACTTTGGAGCAAAGATTATTCTACAGAGCAGATATTAAGATCTCAGCTCTGCTTTTAATTAGTTACTGGTCCCTCTTATTTATCTTGAATTTTATGCAAAATTACATGGCTTTATTTATATAACAGCATCAGCAAAGTTCATTTGCAAATCATAGATATTGATATTAAGTTATTGCTTTGTTCGCCTAGTCTTAAAGCAATAAAGGATCACGTAATGTTTTTAGAGGAACATGAGAATCTGTGTACGTTCAACATTATGCTATACTAACCAATCCACGTACTAATTCAGAATTTTCAAGTGTGGGCATAATTCTTGATATATTGCCTATTTCTTTTGTTTTTAGTGTATAGTGTAGGTAGCTTGATGTGTTGTAATTGTCCCAGCACGGTTTGTGAGTCAGTATCTCAGTGTTAAGTGTTAGTGGGGATAAAAGTCATTGTGATAAATTGTGATGTAGTATGTGGCTAGCTATTAACTCAGTTCAAATTAAAATATAATGTACACTTATATTATTTTAAAAATAGAGTTTGTATAAAGGAAATATTTTCATATTAATGTATGCCAGACTTTGTTAGAGATTTAAGTTTCCGTTGAAAACACATATGCCATAAGACCAGAATCTCTTTTGTTGTTCTCTTCTATACTTAAGGATTGTGTTGATAAGTTTGTAGATAAAATGCATATGGCCAGTAAGTTATGGAATTGTCGCGAACAGACTGTTTCCAGCAATCACGTTTTACCAATTGTTATATTGTTTTGTAGCAAAGGAAATAAAAGGTGTGAAAAGATTTTTTCAAGTCACTTATTTGTTATAAAAGCATGACTATTAATGTTTTAACAATATATCTTCCACAGAGTAGGAAATGGAAGTATAGGTTCAATAAGACAAATTAACTGTGTACAGCTTCTAACATCCATTCATCTAACTGTTAATTTAATTAAATTAGGTTGACGTACATGACCCCCCTGCTTATCAGGGAGTGGGGGTGGGTGAGGAGCATAGCGATCCTAATGTAGGGATCACACATCTGCGATCCAGCATCTGCAACTAGCTGCGATGACGAGACTGGCAAAATTTGTGGAATTGCAATTTACAATGACGTTACTACTCTTTAATCTCAGCGGCAGCGAAATTAGTCGCAGGCGATCGCAGTAACTTAGCGCGACTCAGGAAGTGGCTGCGATTATGTTAAAATTTTCAAAATATTCACAGGCCACCTCTGTGATTGTCAAATAGCTCAACTAGTTGCAGCGTGAACGCAGTGTGAGTGAGGCACCGTCGCTGCGCTCTGCGATGTGGCAGCAAAGGATTGCGTCAGAATGTTGCGTAGTAGAGTGACTACCACACCACGTCACGGGGCAGCGTAGTAACATCGCTGTAAATTGCGATTCCACAAATTCTGTCAGTTCCGTCATCGCAGATAGTCGCAGATGTGTGATTCCTACAAAATCAGCTGGGAAGTTTGGGGGGGCGCTGTAAACCAGGGTTGTGTACAAGTACATGAAAGAGAGAGAGAGAGAGAGAGAATAAATGCATTAACTCTAATCTTGTAGTGACCGCTAGCAGTCGACACCGGACGGACTTTTTTTAAAGAGGTGATATTATTTCTTCGAGTTACACCTTCTCTGTTCCTCTCCATGTCTATTTGAGGCATGGACCCAGCAAACATGGTTATGCCGGGCCAGCATCGTGCCAGTGTCGGCAAGTCACCAAAAAATAAATCGGTCTTGCATCGATAATCCATTACGTAGTAATCGGCCCCATTGTGGGCTGATTATGTGCCAATATATGTTTGCACCCCGACCCTGAATTGGTTGCATTGCCGGCCGGAAAACGGATCTGCATCGGCATTCCATAACGATACTTTAGCCAATTGTGGGCCGATTGCTTGCCAATATACGTTTGCACCCAGGGCCTGAATCAGTTACATTGTGGGCCAGAAAACAGATCTGCATCGGCGCTCCGTAACGATACTTTAGCCAATTCCGG
>JAXIVD010000129.1:208297-223297 GCA_036785275.1 Cancer borealis | reverse complement strand
AGTTGAAGTTGGATGTTCATTTTATGACAACAAAGTAATCATGGCTGAGAAGAGGAAGGCGAAGAAAAAGGCTCAGGTAATATGCTTCCTATCGTGTTTCCTGTTGCACTAAACGAACCTTAATTCCGCAGATATATTGAGGAATGCCCATTCTTTAAACTGACAAAAGTATAGATAGTGGCAGTGGCCTTAAAACCTTAAATAAGAGAGATATAAGGGAGGGAGGGAGGAGGGAGGGAACCATCTGGCCACCACAAGCCTCGGGGGCACTGAGGAGGAACGTCACTTTGCAGTCTTCGCCACGTCTTCTAAAGGTCACTGACTCTGCCTCTCCCTCACCCACGTAACGGTACATGGGTGGAGGCAGCACGTCCGTTAGTTAGTTAGTGTGTTGGTGTGTTGGTGTGTGTCTGGGTATGTGACGTAACAATACAACATTCGGGAAAACAACTCAATTCTGTGCATATTGTGTGAGTTAGGTGTTTTAACTGCTCGTCTAATTCGTGGAAGGATTCTTGCAATGAAAAAAGTAATTATTGTTTTATAAGTATATACTTTTTACTTTTTGCCACCATTACTCTGGTCCCAAAGCTGCTATAGTACAGGGTGATCCGAAAGTCTGTCATCCCCTACATATTGTTGTAACTTTCATTATTTGTAGGTTATTATACTATTTAAAAGTTATAGATCACTAAATTTGCAATACTTTTTGTTAAGTAAATTTTCCTGTATGACTAATGGTTTTAAAATTATTGAAGGAAAACAAACTAACATTGTACCAAGAGAGTGAGAGGATTGAAGTAGGTAATTATTGCATACATGGACAGGACCTAGTGGTGACTTGCCATTGCCACCATAGCAAGGGAGTTCCAAAGAAGAATCAGAGTAGATTACACTTGTTACCATTATGTTGCATCAAGTAGTTTTATTTTGAACACACTATTTTATTTGAATACTTGTTATCCACGTACATATGCTACTTTGTAGAAAAGATGAAGGAAAAACACTTATTATAAATACAGTATTCATAGCACTGAATGTTCATGTACCTTTTCGGTATAGACACTATCTTCTCATCTACTTTCTATGCTGCCACCATGACACCACTTGGGCATCGACACTGTCTTCACTACCGCGCCTATCACTATTACTACTATTAGGACCTTTCCCTGGGGCTGATGAGAGAGAAAAGAAAAGATTCAAATGGATAAATGAACAAACTTTAATTAATAATAAAATAAGAAATGTACTTGCGATATCCATGGTGGTGCTCTTACAAACAACTTATCCTACCACACACGACATTTTACACTGCACAAAAATAAACAAACATATAGATACAAATAAAAATATTACTAGGTAAAATCCTACCTATGTTACGTGAGGGGAACTGATGGAAACTAGCCAAAACACGCTCACGGCAATAATGTTTGCGTGTCACCGTCCTTGTCCTGTCGTCCACAGCTTACAGGCCAGATTACCCAGGCAGTCTTCGGCACTCCGTCAGAAGCCTGACGGTAGAAGACAGTCGATTGCTGATCCTCTCGGGAGCTGACTGGAGCGGAGTCTAGGAACACTAGTGACTGACCTCCAGTTCAGACCTGTATATATACCACTCGCTTTCAGTGACATCACGAGTTTTTCCATCATCCCTCACATCTAGTTGTCCCTACTCTAACGATAACAAGGTGTTTAACTGTTGAACGAGTGTTAAGAATACGAGGATTTAACGTGATTCCGTAAAGGAATCACCGTAATGATAGTTGGCCAGTTGCACTCGGTACATTCACATAACACTTTGTAACGGAGTTATATATTTTTTTCTTTCTCATTCACCTTCTATAATAGGGAAAACTTTTATTCTTGTTTCTTCTTCAGCTTTTTATTTTATTTTATTCTTGTTGGCATCCATAAGATCGTTATTTATCTACATAAACAATACTAAATACAGTACTCTGATAATGCAAAATACAATGGTCTGTGCAGCGAAAGTAGTGGACTGACAAAAGATGAATAGTAATTACTAATTGTCTGTTGTAGACTGAAAAAACCAACACCCGAGGATAAGAAGTAGAAATGACCATGAAGAAACTTAGGGTAATTATCTATGCAGTTTTTGAACAATTTAATTTTCCTGTCTTACCTTTATTAAACTTGTGCATGCAGGTTTTTGTTTTTGTTATATAGATTTTCTTTGTGCATGCCATTTTGTCGTGAGGTGATGACATGTGACACTATATGTAGCACAGTTATACACATATTTGATGAAGGAATTACACTCTTTCTAATTAATTGATTTATTTAAATTTTTTACATGAACTTGGAGATGCTGAGTTGCGTGTAATATATATATATATATATATATATATATATATATATATATATATATATATATATATATATATATATATATATATATATATAATTTTTTTTTTAGTAGTGTGCCTATACACTTTCTTCCATCAAGATCTTGAATATTCATAGTAAGGATGAGGAACAGTCAGATGAAATAAAATATCAGTTGATTAGTGTGATATGTAATAGTGTTCATGTTAAGTGATATTCAATGTGCAAACACTGTTCTCTATACACATATTTTGTTTTGATTGCAACAGGTTTGAAAATTAGAAGAAGTTTAGGAAGTGGAGAGATGGTATAGAATCCAGAAACATAAGAGCAGTTATGACTAAAACTTAAGTGGGAGTGTCCGGCAAAAACCCATCTATGCCTAAACTTGCATGAATCTCTTTGATAATTATGTCGTAAGGTAATAACAACATGTGTGTGTGTGTGTGTGTGTGTGTGTGTGTGTGTGTGTGTGTGTGTGTGTGTGTGACATGGCTGAACATTTTTTGAAAGTATCAAAATAAATGGTCCTGCGGTGGAGGTTGCAACAATACCACCATTATATTACCTGTGGATCGTTAAATGTGACAAAAAGGGACAGAGTGAGGGGTCTGGGAAGCTTCTCCTCTGTATTCTCTCCTGCAAAAAGACAGGGCACAGAAGGGGAGGGAAGAACAATGTCTCCTTGAACCCTAAATGATAAATGATAAGTAAATAAATAAAGATAGATAGATGAAAAGGAATAATTATTTTGATCTCATATGTTGTTTTATAATCTCATTAAACATACGTGTTGATTTATTAATTCACCTTGAAAGGTGTACGCTTCTTGCCTCCTGTTATGTATTATATAAACAATTAAAAGGTTTGTTTTGAGAATTAATGTGCGGCAAGTCTTCCTTACTACGAAGATCCATAATGATTCTACTCGGAACTAATCAATATGAAACAGATGTAAAATTCGAAGTTATTATTTCTTGCATCCACAACTATGTATCTTCCCAACTTGAGGTTCATAAACATAGCGTGGAAGCTACTTTTTATGCATAACGCTTTTGAATGTTTTGTGTTTTGTTTTCATTATTATACTGAAGAAGTCGTTAGTTTGGCTTTTAAATTCACTTGTTTTGTCTTATATGATCCCACTTGCCACTCTACTATTGGGATTGAGGTAGTTATGTTTACCATCAATGTCTTGCTTGAAAAAAAAGTGACCGATTTGCAATTCTTTTGATGTTCAGCTGCCTTACAACTTGATATTATTTATCCATTGTGATATTTTTCTTGTATTTGTACTATCTTAAAAAAAATAGCATTGTTTTTTTTTTACAACATGATCATGAAAGATGAAGTGTCCGGAAGAGGACATTCATCAGTCTTGTGAGTGACGTGTCTATGCAGAAGTATTTTGATTCAGGAAATGGTTGTGGATTGAGGAGGAATAAAGATATAATACATGCATCATGCGTGTATAGCTTTGTGGTAGGTAAAGGTTGGTGGGAAAGTATTAATTTTTACAAGAAATATGTGGTTTGACCTAATGATCTTCAATTTTAGGTTCAGAAGTTTAGTTTCTGTGACCTCATTACATATGGAGTCTAGATGATAATTAGAAGAAAAAGAAAACATCCATTGTCCTGTAAATATTTTCCTATGAGAGGATGACAGTGAACTGAGATATCAACTTGTGTTAATTAATGTGTTCTAAGTGAAGTTAAGGAATGGTTGCATTTGTCATTGTTTTGTGACTACTTATTTCAATCCCAGGATGGACAGGAACACTCGGGTCCCTTTATAAGGCGCTGCAAACCTGACTCAAAGGAGGTGATCATTCTTTTCAAATACTCCAACACTCTGGAATACATGTTGACTTGTGGCCTATGCTTGATTACCTTGTGAGCGGAGATATAACCTTGACTGTTGGCAGAACACACGTCTTGGCTTCTGTGGCACAATGTGGCTCTTAGCATCACTGATTTTTATACATTTTTAACAATTATTGTTATGTATTTTAAAATGTCAGTGGTTTTTCATGAATCCTTTTCCTGTCGTAAGAAAAAACTATATTGAAGGTCCATGGACATACCTCTGTGTGGTTTTTCTTTTGTTTAGTTTTAATTAAAATTTTATTTATTTATTAGCATGGAGAGTGTATGTTGCTTGCTGAACAATCTGTTCAATTTGTTTCTTTTGTCAGAAGTTGTATGGAATCTTTTGAGACAAAATTACCAGAGTTTGACACCTGGTAAGGTATCCTGGTATTTCTTTGTCTTGCTGCTGTGGGAACTTTGAAGAGTAGTTTTATTTGTGGCATTGAAAGTAAAGCTGTCACCATACCAATTGTTGTTTGAGGAAGAATATCAAGGAAATAAAATGGATAATGCCATTTTTATTTTGGTTATTATTGTCTTAAGAAGAATCAGATGCCATTAGTAACTAACTATCTCGGCCCTTGATGTAATTAGACGAGTAATAAGGAGCTGTGTCTTTTCAGGACATTCCGGTACCAGTGGAGGACAAGCCGTCCAAACAGGAGTATGCTGTGGCCACCTACTTAAAGAAGAACTGCCCCACAAAGAAAACCAAATTTCTGAATCACCAGGTTCATTATTTTTATGGTAAGTTGTGGAGGATGCAAGGATGTGGTGCATGAACAAATGGAAATTCCTCTCCTTCGGTCACCTACTTAAGGTTACAGTGTAGATTAGACTGTATTAGGAAGCAGTGCTCTCCAGAGTATTGATTTGCACGTCTGTCCTTTCCATTATTCATGCTAACTCAGTTTATTTTTTTGAATGAATGAATGAATGAATTAATTTTATTTATTTATTTTTTTTTTTGTAAAGTCATATGTAGTTATTTCCTAATCATGCATCTGCTAATTTTTTGTTTCTTACTTTCAGCAAATAAAGCCGTTGATACTCTACTGGACTCTCAATGGGCGTCAGGTAAAGACATCCTCTTCACGGACCGCCAGTCTGTCGTTGACTACTGCAACAAGTGGGTGCATTTTTCCATTATATTTGCACCATATTTAGTATTTCCATGTTGGCCTGTAGCTTTTTTGCAATTGAATAATCAACACATACTGTATTGCCTCAACTCTGTTTATGAAGAAAGTGTATATGAGTGAAACTGAGGATCCTAGGAAGAGATGAAGGCCAGTTATTAAATGGAAGGATAAGGTGAAGGAGTACATGCATGGAAGAGTTGCTGATAGAAGGGAAGGGATTGAACTGTCAAGGAGGAAGTGTGTGGCTAGGGAGTGGTGGAGAAACTATAGAGAGGTAGACCTATGAACTCTTTATCTTATTGTTACTTATAGATCTTGTATTGGTAGACATTAGCATTTGTTGTGTATTGATGATGAGTAAAGTCAGTCTCTTTCACAGGCTACTGAAAGATAAGTTCTTCCATCGAGCCAAAAAGATCCCAATCACAGATAAGGATCTCAGGCCCAAAGACCTGAAGAAAAAAAAGGAAAAAGAAAAAGAAGAGATCAAAAAGAAAGAGCTTGAAAAAAAGAAAGACAAGGAAGAAAAGAAGGACAAAGAAGAAAAAAAGGAGAAAGAAGAAAAAAAGGAGAAAGAAGAAAATAAAGAAAAGGAAGAAAAGAAAGAGAAGGAAGAGAAAAAAAATGTAGAGGAAGACAAGGATGAGAATGAGGAGGAGGAAGAGGAAGGAAAGTTAGATGCTGGAACCACAGATAAGGAGGAAAAAGATGGCAAGGATAAGGAAGAGGATAAAGAAAAGAAAAAGAAAAAAAAGTCTAAAATCAAATTAGATATGCATTTGGAACAGGTATAGACGATTTTGTCTTATATTATGGTTCATGAAAATATTAGTACAAAACAGTAGCTACCTAACTTCCTGGTTGTTGTAGACTTACAGAAAATTTACGGTTATGTTCTGAAAAAGCGTATTACTGATGAGAAATATGAGCAATTGATATATATGCACTCAGAGAACTTGATATTGTTTACCGACAAGAATAAGTGTTGAATGTTTTTGTATTAACTGAACTTTTTCCATTTTTAGGTGTTTGTTGATGGAGCCGATGCGTATGTGTGGATGTATGACCCCATACCATTTTGGTACTACATTGTGGGGGCCCTTTGTCTGTTTGGGGCCATAGCTATATGTCTCTTCCCTCTTTGGCCACCATCAGTCAGGTACAACTGCATTTTATTAAACACTTCCTGTTATGCTAGTTCTCTCTCTTATAAAGTGTAACTATTTTCTCTTGGATTCATCCCTCACATTGATCAATATGGGAAGTGAAAAGTGTTGGTGAGAGGGGTAGCTCTCTCTGGTTAACACTAACAGAGCTGTATGGTCCTACCTACCTAGCTCGGGGACATTATTTAATCACCTTTAATCACTCACTATGCCCATATCGTTATTTGAAATATGTCGAGCTATCTGAAAATTGCCTGTCTATTGTTATTATTCAATTTGATCAATAGTGATCATTCTGCTCCTTCTCTCTCTCTCTCTCTCTCTCTCTCTCTCTCTCTCTCTCTCTCTCTCTCTCTCTCTCTCTCTCTCTCTCTCTCTCTCTCTCTCTCTCTCTCTCTCTCTCTCTCTCTCTCTCTCTCTCTCTTTTCTCCCATTTGCTTGGGTTGTTTGAACATTCAGGAATTGGAGGTGTCGGTTAGTTGGTATTTTGTGTTATATATGTTCAATAAGTGCTATGATTAATTAATATTTTTTTCCTTTACTATCACCTGTAGAAAAGGAGTCTACTACCTAAGCATAGCAGCAGCTGGCTTCCTGGGTTTGATCCTGGGGTTGGCAGTGGTGCGGTTCATCGTATTTATCATCATCTGGGTGCTAACTATGGGTGTCCACCACCTCTGGCTCCTCCCCAACCTGACCGAGGATGTTGGCTTCTTTGCATCATTTTGGCCTCTCTATCATGTGAGTTGGCAGTGATTGGGCAGAGATTATGTTGGCCTGTAGCTTCATAGCCTTGTGTGTGTGTGTGTGCCTTGTAGTAATGATTCTAATTGTTAGTGTATTCTTAGATCTTGCTATTTTATTAATTTAAACCAATCTGGTTGTTTTCTTGTTTGTTTTCTGCATGTACTCGTTTGAAAAGAATGATTCAAGATTCACTGAGTTAGAAAGCCAAGACTGTATAGCTCTAAGGTAAATTAGAAAGAGCTATCCAACTCACCCAGAAGCTGTCATAAGCTAGGATCAAACTCGCAACCTTTGAGCACTGTACAGTAGAGTCTTCATGCATGTATAAAATGATTGTTGGCTTTAATATAAACTTTCTATTTTGTATGAAGTATCAGAAGATATTCTGTTAATTTTCATTGATTTTTAAGTGTTTATGTTGTACAAAAGTTGTGGATGCTATTGCATTTGTGGTGAGAGTAGTTGTTTTAATAGTAGGTATTAAAAGTAGTAATCACTGAGCACAGCACCATCCACCCCTTTACTCTTTCAGTATGAATACCGAGGTAAAGGCTATGAAAAGAAGAAGAAGAAAAAGAAGGTAAAATTGGATGTAGATAAAGATGACGATGACCAAGATAAGAAGTCTGATGGAGAAGACACTGTAGATGGCCAAGACACAGCACCTGAGACTGACAAGCCAGAGACAGATGCAGACAGGTGAGTTGGTGTTTGGGGTGTCACTGTCTTTCCACATTACACTGTATGATAATTACACTGTGGTAGTCAACATTGAATATAATCAATTGGTGTATTATTGTGTAGAATATTTGTGATGAAAAGGGTTGTATTTAGCTAATTGTTTGTAATGAGTGTAATCAATTAACTAGTTTTATTCTGTACTGTTTAAAGAATATTTTGTAGTCATAACTTACCTGAGTTTTACTAAAAATAAGGAAATATATGCTAAAGCAATTTTTGTATTTATAATTATAGCCGAGGAGAGCTTTGTCAGTTTTTTTTAAGTATACTTAAATGGTACTAGAAAAATTTCAGTGGCATTTCAGTAAAGCTTTGTAACCAATATGAATATTTTATAGGTGATAAGAAAGTAGAAGTTTTGTATAATTTGTGTTTTGTTTTACAGAACTGCTGGTGAAGAACAGACTGCTGCAAGTGAGACGGACTCAGAAAACTCTAATTCACAAACTTTTGAAATAGTTGAGAAGGAGGATTTGGTTGAGCCAGAGAAAGGAAGTTGTTTAGAGGAGATGAAAGCAGAACCTACGGAAGGCTCGGAGGTGGAGGAAACGTCTAAATCCTAAGGAAATGATGTAGTACTTAAAAGGTAGGATGCCACCATAGTTCATGATGGTCAGTGTTTTATATTGTTACATCAAAGTAATCTCATTATAAATTCATATTATTTAAACTTGGACCTTTCGAAGTATTGTGAATATTAGTTAAACATTGAAAAATAATAGCTTGATAATATAATATTAACAAAGTTGGATATGTTGATACCATCTCATCATTTATTTTAAAAAAGGAAATCATTCATATTTTATTAAGATTATATATATATGTCATACTGTATAGTTAAGGGATTTTGAAATGTGATATTATTCAGTGAATACAGTTATAAGGTTTAAGGCTTTGAAAGAAGTATCTCATGCAGGGATTGTTACGTCCCAACATGTCCACTGAAACCTGACCAGTCTGTAATAAGTATACATGGACAGGAGAGCAAGGTTGTGCCCAGGTAGTGAACTGACGATGACATTTGTTCCTTGTCGGGAAATGATACGTTGATCCAAGGAACAAATTTCCTTCAAGTTTTGTGTTAGCAAGAAAATTGATGTAAATGATTGCACATCTCTGTTGCTGAGTAAATGTTACATGGGTATTTGTCTCATTAGCTAAGGGTTGGGTATAAGGCAGTATTGGGAATGCATGTGGATTCGGTTTCTCACTCTTTCAGCCAGACTGAATTGCACAAATATTAACCATCATCCAGTGTATCTATATTTCAGTCACTGACTTTCACTCATCATTGTCCTTGGCATCATACAAGTAGTCACATATTGAGACACAGGTGTATTGAGTTTTGATAACTGTCTCGTGTCACTAGATCTGTGTTGAGATTGGTAGGTACAGAAAACTCACATGACACAAGTATTTATGTCAGAGGCTTATCAATGTGAGATATTCTGTAGCAGATGTATTACTTTGAAATGAAAGATGTTTAATGAAACAACTGGATGTACACACAGGACCACAGTTTAGGATGTAATGCAATTTCTGACATATTAAAGGTAAATGAACACTTACTGGGAGCTGCCAGCCACATCAAGTTTTGTATGTGTCAAGGGGTATTATTTTGTAATTATTAAAATGCAATATTTTATTTCAAAAATTTATTTTATGTCCTTTGTCATTACAACTGGAATTTTTTTTTTTTATCACATCCATATATATATATATATATATATATATATATATATATATATATATATATATATATATATATATATATATATATATATATATATATATATATATATATATATATATATATATATATATATATATATATATATATATATATATATACACACTGAATTAGATCTTATATTTCTAATATATATTCAAATTGTCATTTCCTCTTGTATACACACATTTATAGTATCTTGAAGAATAATCAAACCCAAGAGAATAGGTTGTTGAGCCGTGCATGGAATCACGCCTCAACACACTCCCCTCGCTGTAGTTTGCTGAAGACGTCATGCAACATTTTGTTGCATAAGGCTGCATAAGGATTCATTTGCACCAGCTGTAGGTAGAATATTGAAAGTCAGTTTGGTTTTTCCATAATGCTCATTTTTAGTTTCACTTAGTTTTAGTAAATTTGGTGCATGAAAATAACAAATTTCAGGATATATATATATATATATATATATATATATATATATATATATATACATGTATATTTTTCTTTCATTCAATGCTCTTTTCACACCATCCATACATCCTGTACGTGGCTTTCCTGTCAACCTCTCACCTCTCATATCAGATTGTACTATTCTCTTCACCAAGCGGTGTATTCCATTAGTTCTAACATAGGGATCAGAAACCTGGAGTCTTACAAAAGTCCTGGAACAAAACCTTCAAAGTGCCCAAAGGGGAATGGAGAGAATAATGTTTGGCATGAAATGGAGAGATAAGAAGAGAATATCATAGATTAGGAAGCCGACCAAAGTTAAAGACATCTTGATCACAATTAAAAGAAAAAGGTGGATATAAGCAGAACGTGTCGCATGCCAAGAAATAATAGATAACCTAACAGTTTAACAATGGCAACCAAGGGATGGAAAATGAAGGCAGGGCAGACAAAATTAGATGGGAGAGATGAGATCAGATGTTTTGCTGGAATAACATGGAATAGACAGACAACTGATAGAGATGAGTGGAGAAGGTTATTGAGGCCTCTGTCCTGCAGTGGACTCTTGTAGGCTGTTGATGATAATGATATATAAGGGGTCTTGTTGAATATTGAGTGGTTGTCCTTTTTCAAGTACAGCATCCACCTTACTCTTGTACATCTTTCCTGTTATCTTATTGTCACTTAATCTCTCCAGGTGACCATACCATGCCAGAGTATTATCTTTTACCACACCTACCACTGGAAAATGTATGTATTATTCATGTCTGTATGTCTATCTATCTATCTATCTATCAATCAACAGTTAGTCTCTTTGTCTGTTTATATATCTATTAGTCAATCAGTATCTAGATCTATCTATCTCAGTTCTTCTTTTTCTGTTATTTTATTGTATTAGTTTCTACACTGTTTTTTACACTTTTCATGGTGTGGCATAGGCTATCTTTGGTGTTGTGGTAATGATCCATGTCATTGCAAACTCATAACGCTCACATGAGTTCAGTGTTATTGGTCCTCTGTTACTGCAGGACACCACACATATATAAAGGTCACATGGGCACAGTTATATCTAAAAACTTGAATTCTTACTCACATGAAAAAAGTTAATTAAATTGTGAAACTTGTATCATGTCCATTGTAGCTGTGTGTAAATGTTTCAACTTACTTGTGCTTTAGCAAATTCAGAGCCTAAATTGGCAGCTTCCTGGAAGTCAGCACGTGCTAGGTCATCCTGGCCTTGGAGGCGATGAACCATTGCTCTCTGTGTGAAAGCCTGGCATGCTGCGCGTCCCCGTCCTTGAGACAGCTGCACTGCTGTGTCTAGAGCTGCCATAGCCTCTGTGAGCAGTGGGAACACTTATTGATGCATGGAAGCATTTGAATACATTTGACATTTTTTAAAATAATAAATAAAACAAAATATTATAAATGAAATTAAATTTTCTGTAATATAATACACTGAAGTGAGTAAGAACATTGATGTTGAGTTAAAGTAAACAACTTGAACATATAAGGTGTGTAGGAATCTCCTACCTTCCACCTTTCCCATCAGCCGAAGAGCCTGAGCTTTGTTGTTATAGCTGGAGGCTCTTTGTGGAGCTACCTCAATGGCCTTAGTGAAGGATGCCAAAGCTGCTGCCACATCCCCATTTTCAGCTGACTTAACTCCTTCAAGCTCTAGACGTTTTGCTTCTTCATTCTCAGGTGTTACTTCCTCTATGTCTGGTGGATGGACGAACTTATATCAGATAGGGAGAGAATATAATATATATATATATATATATATATATATATATATATATATATATATATATATATATATATATATATATATATATATATATAACTTAGGAAAAGGAGTTAATGAAGATTAAGAAAAAATTATGATGTTGCTAGCTTTTTCCATGACGAAAAATGTAAGATACGGAAGTATGTTTTCTCGGGGGAGAATCTGGGAACTCTCCATATTCATAACCCATTGTAAAGATCATGATTTGGGCCTAAATCATCCTCCCTTTCATTTACTCAATTACACATTTCACACATTTCAACACTTCTGTCGACCTTTATACTATACTGGTTATATTCATGTTCCGCATTGTCTACAAAGGACACATTTCTTTGTAATAAGTTCAGGACCTTATTCTCTTTCCCTTTATTCAGCGCACAATAACTAGAAACACCTTGAATTTTTGTTCAGATATTCTTCACACCATCATCGACTTCCTCTCTTCCACGCGCGTTTATTAATTTCGTAACCACAAGTGTTTTAATATATATATTTAATTAAACATTTTTCTCAAGAGCTTTCTCACGTCTCCGCTTCACTTTTTCTGTGCGTGTTAATTAGTTATTAATGCGGAGAAGAAAATAAAAGAAAACTAAGAAGCCAAGATATAAAAGCAAAAATACCATTAGTCCCTTTAGGACACCGGTTGCCAACTGACTTTTTCTTAGCCAGTAATTCCAAGGTTGGATCTTTACTGTACCTCTGAAATCATCTGGGATGTTTTCCTCGTAGACACATTCTCCCACAGGCAGCAGGGGGTTGAAGATAGAGTTGAGGATGGCTCGATCATTTGCAGACGACATGTTGGCGTGTTATACTACTTATATCACAAGGTTGAAATCGGACTGTATGAACTGTGATCTGAAACGACAACGACGGATTATTTTAAACATAATTGCATCTTCATTGTCCATTATACAATAAATTTCAGTGAAACAAATCAGTGAAATTTATTGTATAAAGGGCAATGACGATGTGGTTAGTTAATAAATTTTGGTACTTCGAATCTTATTTAATTTATTTGATGATATAGTATCAGTTAATGCTTTATTTTGCATATCCACATTCTATTCCCTGTCTTGGGAGAACTTGTGAAGCACATAACTGAGAGACTTTAAAGGTCGCACCAGAATAAAATACATTAATAAGACCGATTACTATGTTGAAGAACACTTTACTGTGCATATTATAATTATTTATCAGTTCGTATGTACTTCAAATATTGCAATAAATTCGTGGATCTGTTCAGAAATTTAGAAGAAAAAATCGTCACACAAGTAAAGCTGTAGATCATGCATGTTTGTGCAATGTAGATTTTTATCATAACACTAAGAATGGTGGAAGTAGGAAAGAAAGAAAGGAGGGAAAAAGTTTTCCTAATATCAACGAATTTTACGAAAGAATACGTACACACTTAACACCCACAGCTGCCAGCGCGAGACTGAAGTGAGTCTGGTGAGTGGTGAGATGTGCGTTGTGGTGAACGGCATAGGAGGGGACAGTTGCCAGGTACAGGTGGACCTTAGGGTCTGAGGTGGACAGAAGAGTTGCCGTAGAATCCTGCATGATAAATGGTCAAAGTTTAAAGTCCACAAACTTTTTCCTTACACACCTGTCTTCGCTTCTTAATTTCTTCTTTCTTCCATCTTTTTCTATCTCTCAAAACCTTAAAGTTTGAGAGGGTGAGGTGAGGACCATCTGCACACACAGGTCGATTGACTTGTTGATTAATTTATTCGTTCATACTTTATTCCCTCCGTCATTCTATTACAACTTCCCACCTCAGCTAAATCAGAAAACAATATATATCATTTAGCAGGAAAAACTTCACAGCATTGGCCTCAGTTGCGGAAAAGTCGCCAGTGAACCACAAACAATTTACTGTGGCTAGTTTCTTAAGGTATAATTTTTTTTGTCTCCTGCGTCTGCGCACTCTTCAAGGCAGCACACTCACAAATTAACACCAATGACTTCAAAATTACCTGAAGTGCCAGGTAGGCTACTTGGTTACTTGGTTTTTGTTTAGAGGTCTATGCCTCACAGCCATGGTGGACCACCGCTGCACCACTGTGGTGCCCGACCACAGCAGTTCCTCTCAGTAAACAACTTAGCATCACAAGCCCGATCACAAGCCCGGGCGGGTACCCGATCTGCCGACCAAGGGAATGCAAGGCCAGCGCGCTGGTGTAGGAATTTTATTACATCTCAGGTAATCTAGCTGCAGTCTTTGTCTGCAATAGTGAAAGCGAATTGTGAAATGTTGTAATTTTTCGAAAAATTGAGGATACTTCCTTTAATGTGAAATAGCTGTACTATATGATTTGATAAACTTTCTCTCTCTCTCTCTCTCTCTCTCTCTCTCTCTCTCTCTCTCTCTCTCTCTCTCTCTCTCTCTCTCTCTCTCTCTCTCTCTCTCTCTCTCTCATGTTTGTTCATATATTTCTTCATCTGGGACGTGAGGTAGCCAAATTCCCTGAAGGTTAACCCTTATGTCCACTGAGAGGAAACACAAGAGCACAGGAGGCGGGAGATCACAGGGAGTGGCTTGTGGAGTTTGTTTCTTTTTATATTTGCCTGTAACTCCTATAGATTAGATTCTAAGTAAACTCATGCCTGGCGTCAGCTGAGTGTGTGTCTGGGGATGTGCACTTATCCGGTATACCGATATACCGGTATTTTCATGCGGTATTACCGGTATTACAGGAATTAGGAGCCCTCTGGTATACCGGTATTTTTGTCGATTTTTGCAGATTCGTCATCCTGTCAGCCCTTCCGCCCACCATAACACACTCACAACACAACACACTCTACTTCATCTGTATCCTTCTAGATCATCATGTCCTAACATTTCTTTTACTGTACCTAACACGCTATAATTAACACTCTTGGATGTACACACATAATTACGGTGTTTTTTTCTCATGTTTTCATTGTTTTTTCAATATTTCTCTTTCCTATGGCTTATTTAGGCTTTACTTTCGGTTTGAATAATTTTTATATATCCCATTCTATGGTTTAT
>JAXIVD010000129.1:180797-203297 GCA_036785275.1 Cancer borealis | reverse complement strand
TATTATTATTATTATTATTATTATTATTACACACACACACACACACACACACACACACACACACACACACACACACACACACACACACACACACACACACACACACACACACACACACACACACGATAATAGTAATGAAGAAAATAAAATAATAATAATAATAATAATAATAACATTAATAATAATAATAATAATAATAATAATAATAATAATAATAATAATAATAATAATAATAATAATAATAATACCATAGGCTTCACCAACAAACAGGTTCACCAAATAACACTTAGCCATACATTGACAGTAACTTATTAATCCGTGAGTTTGTAGCTTGGTGTGGTGGGCGGTGATGGCTGGTGATACACTTCATCTGTCATGATGGTAATGGAGGTGACAAGTGGTGACTGAATGTTTAATGGTGTGTGGTGAAGATGGTGGTTGGTTATGGTGGATGGTGATGATGGTGTTCGTAATCTTATCACACACACAAAAGTATGAATGAACTTTCAAGGTTCAGACTGCTTCACAAATGCGTATTCTTACTACTATAGTATTATGTCTTTCTACTATATTTCATTTATATGTACTATTTTACGTTTTTATTGTGGGCAGTGTCTCAAGTACTTGTTTTGTTAAGTAAAATTAAGCAGTAATGTTGTCTTTTTGTAGTTTGACAAGTGCATGAGTGTGCCGGGTCGTGGCCAGTAGGATCGCCGGTCAGTGTTACTATAAAGGTGTCGTGAATCCATCCATCAATGGCATCCAATCGTCTGTCCACTGCCACTATGGGATCCTTGGGAGAATTTGCTGAAGAGTTTTGGGTGAGTCATATCATGTTAACTTTTCCTCTCACCCATTTTCACCTTTATAGTCAAGTGACATAATGTTATAACTTCATAACAAATAGAAATTGGCAAACAATATGATACATGGAAGCCTCATTGAGCGAGTCTATCACCTACATTCACTCTCGTTTGTGTCTCTCCTGCCAGAATGTT
This sequence comes from Cancer borealis, assembly GCA_036785275.1. Taxonomy (NCBI): domain Eukaryota; kingdom Metazoa; phylum Arthropoda; class Malacostraca; order Decapoda; family Cancridae; genus Cancer; species Cancer borealis. The sequence continues at coordinate 202,299 of JAXIVD010000129.1, read as the reverse complement.
GAGGTGGGAGACTTCGGCGGGTGGGAAGTGGTGAGTCAACGGGCGAAGGAGGTAGTCAAGGTCACCTCAGGCTGCGTGGACTTCATGAAACAAGTGTCAGTATAAATAATAGATAAGTAAAAATAAGTAGAAATAAAATAATGTGAATAATAATGCTTATTAAGTGAAGAATCAAAGTTCCTTCAGCAGGTTGTGAGCTTGACATACTTGACCTTGTCTGTTGCAGGGCCGCCGCGCTGGACACCTTTGGGAAGACGCTGATTCGTGTCGCTCGAGGCTCCACGCTGCCGGACTTGGAGCACGGGTGAGGGAGGGAGGGAGGGAGAGAGGTTTTGAAGGAAGGATAATTGTAGGGAGAAATGGGAGTGGAGTGCGGCGGAGAGCAACTTAAAGTGTGAGTGAATTAAGGAATAGAAGAGTGAGTTAGTGAGTGAGTGAGTGAATGAGTGAGCCTTCTCTTGTATCCTCCGTGACCATGAGCTTTTCCTAGGGAACTAAGGACATCTTTACTGACGGCGCGGGAGGGCGTGGAAGCCTTAGGTCAGGACGCATCGGAGGCAGCAGTGGCAGTCACCTCCCAGGCCACCCAACTCTCGCTCCACCTGACGGAGGCAAGACTCTCTCGCAGACGCACCGCTGATGATGTCAAGTGAGTGTGTTTATATGGTGCCAACACGCCCTTGTTTGTGTGGCTGAACGTTATTGTTGTTGTGGCAATTTATTATTAACAAAATAGGCTCAATAAATCAAAATACTGTGATTTACGCTGTCGACATCCTCCAACAGAATACGCAATTGATTTTTGACGAGTTTACGAGAAAAAACACACACAAAACGGGGTTGGTAATAGATTAGATAATAAGATTTCAAGGTCAAGTGGTTAGGAGAAAGAAATTAACAATGAACAACATAAGTATCTAGAAATAGAAGCACTGTGTAATGTGTAATGTGGTCTGTTTTGCAGGAAGCGACAGCAGCAAGTGAAGGAAGGTTTGCGACGCGTTCAACACGCCCGACGGAATGCACAGGTACTATTACGTATTATTATTATCATTATTATTATTACTATTATTATTATTATTATTATTATTATTATTATTATTATTATTATTATTATTATTATTATTGTTATCATTATTATTATTGTTATTTAGATTATCATTGATATTGGTCAGGAGGAGGAGAGGGAGGAGGAGAAAGAAGAATGTGAGATAAATATCTGGTTGACTCAGCATTTTTTATTAATATCAGCATTGTAAGCAACAAATAAGTAAGTAGACTTCTTGACCTATGCATTGTGCCCGGCAACACCACACAAGATTTCAATATAAACACTACACTTAATACGTAACAGTAATGACACCAATAACACTGAAACAATAGTTTTAAAACATCCTTTTGCTTATCTGTGTATGTCCGTCCCAGCACAAGGCGAGGGAGTTGGTGGATGCCGAGACGCATCGCATGAACCTGGTCACTCGAGCCGAAGCCAAGGTCAAGGATAAGGACAAGGTGAGGACAGCAACAGAAGGAGGAGAACGCTGATGAGTGTCAAGAACCTGTGTATTTGTATTATTGAAATTATTACATTTATATATAGACAGATAAGGTCAGATAAAAGCGTAAACTACGAGTACTGCTGTAAATTACATGTTAAAGTAGCTAGCATCCATTATCACATATACTTGCTGTGTCACATTGATCTTTGTAAACGATAGGAAAATTCAAACTTTAAGACCAAGGAGTTAGGGCTTTACTTATGAAAAAAAACAGCAACGATAACAAAAATGTTACTTCAGGCGAGGCAGGCTGAGGAGCGTGCGGCCGAGGTGTTGCAAGAGGCAGAGAACCAACACAAGGACTCGGTGAAGGCCCACAACATCTCCCTAGAGTCTTGGTGCTCCAATGCCTCTTCCGCCTTCAGAACTATGCAGGTTAGGAGTGTTTGGACCTTATCACGATTATAGACGTGTGTGTGTGTGTGTGTGTGTGTGTGTGTGTGTGTGTGTGTGTGTGTGTGTGTGTGTGTGTGTGTGTGTGTGTGTGTGTGTGTGTGTGTGAAAGAGAGAGAATGAGGAAAAAAAAGGAAGAAGGTGAACGAGGAGAATAAAGAAAAAGATGGTTTTGGGAGGATGAAAAAGGTATTTAGTTAAGAGGTTGAGAGGAAAGCCACGAACAGAATGGATAGATGGTGTGAAAAGAGCATTGACTGTAATAGGAATGTCTGTGGAGCAAGGAAGGATGATTTTGCGTGATAGAAGTAAATAGAGAGCAGTGGTGATGATTAATGGGGAGGCCTTGACAACTCTTGGAGGAGGTTCTCGCGCATCTAGTGTGACCTTTGAATCATATTAAGTGTAGGGAGGGAGAGGACATGAGTTGAATATGAAGTGGCAAGGATAAACCGTGGGACTCTGTTGTTGTTGTCTGACGGAGCTGATACGCAGTGTTTGGGCGAGGTGTACTTTTCTTCTTCTATGAGAGTCTAGGGGTTAAGTGAGAGGAGTGTATGTCTGCATGGATGTGTGTATGTGTACCCCTTTAGTGGGAGAACAGTCTGGTATATAGATAGATAGATAGAAATTTTTGAAATGATAACAATATTTTTTCTCAAAGGATTTTTTTTAATGAATTCTCTATATTGTTTAGTACCAAAAGACGTCAGAAACTCCCCTTATCCCTTTTCCTTTGAGCTTACACATGTATAGGCATTGATATGTTCAGTAGGAGGATGCATGACTGGAGGTGGTGGTGGTGGTGGTGGTGGAGGTGGTGGATAGTGTGTGAGACGTGACGTGTATTGGGGGCATGCAGGACGTGGAGGAGACGAGGGTGAGGCTGGTAAGGGACTCCTTCTGGGCCGTGGCTAACGTGTGGTCCCTACTCGCCGTCCACATAGATCAGGTAAGGCGACACTCTTGGTTTGTAAAATGCTATTTACACCTATGTTCTGACGAAGTATTATGAGTAGTGTTTGTAATTATACTCCGTCTGGCTTATAAAGAATGATGTTCTTGAATTATTGTATATATGTTTTTTTTTTTTCCTGTGGCAGTTTATTGTATTATGTTTGTGGAATATTCATTTGCTATGTTTTTTTTTTTTATAGATTGATAGATCGATAATTTAAGAAAATACATATATTTTGTTTGTAATCTTGTTGAGGGAAACCTATATAGTGCGGTAGGACACAGCAGATGAGTTATATAAAAACATAAAAGAAAATAAGGGGCTGCTAAAGGCCAGTTGACCTACACAAGGCAGCTTATGTGCACCTAACACTTACCATCTGTTATCTTCACCCATTGAATAGAGAAAAAAAAAAAAAATTTATTTTGTGGTATTCTGAACCAGTGTGAGCGTGACTCAGGTTCTGTTTCGTCCTCAGCATCAGGAGGCCTTGAGAACTTCACTCCTGCAGGTAGATGTCGGGGAAGAGGTAGCGGCGTGGGTCTCTCAGCACAGGACCTGCCAGACACAGCCCATTCCTCTCATGTACACCCCAGCGCCGCGCCCTCCAGCCAACCATACGCCCACCACCTCGGCAAGATCCACGCTCACCTCCTTAGGTCGCTCCACCATAACGGGTTAGTATATGCATTATTGATCAGAATTAGAAGCCAGAAAGATGAGGGATAATAGTTAGTAGGCAGAATTCTTCTTTCACGTTGTAGCCTCTGTTCACCTAGCACAGAATAGGAACTGAAGGCGATCAATCCTGCCTTCCTATATATGTGTGTTGTCCTGGGGGAACGGAAGACCAACAATTCTGCCCTCCTGTGTGTGTGAGGGTGATTTATATTATTGTTCACCCGCAGAAGTGTCTGTAGGCAGCGAGGACAGCGATGAAGCCAGTCCCGTCCCCGTCAGGAAGGCCCGAGCACTGTATAAGTTCGCGGCAAGGGTATGTAGGTATACTCTCTCTCTCTCTCTCTCTCTCTCTCTCTCTCTCTCTCTCTCTCTCTCTCTCTCTCTCTCTCTCTCTCTCTCTCTCTCTCTCTCTCTCTCTATCTATCTATCTATCTATCTATCTATCTATCTATCTGTCTGTCTCTTTCTCTCTGTCTGTCTATCTGTCTGTGTGTGCGTGCGCATAATTACTATTGCTTCATTACAACAAACAGATATGTCTGAACTCTGCTCAGTTTTATTTCACAACCAAGGATCATAATTATAGTCTTGCACTAATCTGAATACTGTATGGAGCTAAAAATCTTCTATTATAAACCAATTCTTGCTTTGTTGGGGGAAGAACGTTTTGATGAGGTGTGTGTTGCGTGCGTGTTGCAGAGCGGGAGTGAGGTGTGTCTAACGGCGGGGCAGGCGGTGGTGGTAATGGAGGGAGGCAGCAAGGAGTGGAGTTTGGTGAAGACTGGTGAGGGAAGCTTGGGTTTCGTTCCCACCAAGTTCATCACAGCTCCGGAAAAGGAGGTTTGAACATGGAGACAGAAGAATTAAGTGTTTCTCCTCCGTATTTCACCTTTCAACTGTTACCTGATACCACATGTTATTGCTGTTATATATTGAGGGAAGAGTCGTCAGGCAAGATAGGTAATCAGGCATACTGTTTAGTTGATAAGCATTATGGTATGTTCAATGTGTATCCTTTACCATGTAGCCTCGTTGATGGACGTGTCCTGAAATTTTCTTATGATCATATGATATAAGTGATTTGTCATCTAATTTTATCAAAACCATGATTTTTGTTTTGTTTTCAGGTCTTAGATCTTATACCCTTGCATTGTATTCATTTCTCTCTCTCTCTCTCTCTCTCTCTCTCTCTCTCTCTCTCTCTCTCTCTCTCTCTCTCTCTCTCTCTCTCTCTCTCTCTCTCTCTCTCTCTCTCTCTCTCTCTCTCATTATTTAAGAAATTAAGAAATACTTCATAAGTGGAAGTTGCACGCACTATAGTCATTAATTTTGTATTATTTCATAAAAAGTTTAATGTTATACGAATTTGCTTTCAATGTCTTTTTTTGATAATCACAATTCGACTTTATTAATTTTTTAAAATTTATATATTTCAATGGAATGGGGTAGTTATATGTAGCACGTTTTATATTGATGTGCTGCAATAATTATTAAAAAGAGGTTTAAGGCTGACAGGACCATAAACAAATTTTTTTTTTATTGACAGTAATGAGACATTATGCTTAGATAAAATATATAAAGAAAACATCAATACAATAGGTACGCATACGTGAATAATTATGAACTTTTTTTTTTTATGTTTAGATTTATTTGATCCAGTACCACCAAAATGTATGAAGCACCCAAGCTGAAAGTTCAATGCTCCAATATATGCTTGATACCAGAACTGGTGCCCTACAGATTATCAATCAGAATCAGAACAAAATCCGTATGAATGTTTTTCATACATGCTGATCAATAGATAAATGATCAATGATAAACTTTCCGAATAATTATTGTCCATTTGGTGACCTCAGGCGCCGTACAATTAACCATATCACTAACTTTACTCTGTCACTTTATTTACAACTTTCATTTATATTGATGATGCTATTTATGTCATCTTGAAATATAAGATTATAATATAATGATATTAAAAAAATAACAAGGTGGTGTCAACAATCCCATCTTGGCCTGCATTCATCCTACCTCTAACCTTTCTTGAATACTGTTAACCAATCACTATCAATGGGGGGGTTGATGGTGATGGTGCCTTGCTTGCCTCCACAATCCCCCAACAGCCCCCCATAATCCAAGGGGCGGAGCTTTAAGTTTGATATAAAGATAAGATGTATACCGAGCAGACTATAATAGCAGACACTCACCCTCTCGCCGGTGTGGAAGAAATAACTCTCTACCAACAAAAGTCAGCGCAGCCACCCTGAGACATTTGTCCCGCTAGTTTATATACGTACGTACTTCTGCTAATTTTAAAGGTATGTTTTGATATAAATTTGTTTTAGATGCCTTATGCCCTACAGTAGAGTAAGAATAAATTATATAGACAATATATGTGCTTTGATATTAAATTTGAGAAGACGAGGTTCGAGCGAGGAAACAACATACGCAAGTAAAAAACAAAAGGCCATATTTATTATGCATTATAAAACTTGTGTGATGCCTTATGCATCGATAGATCTGTCCAGAATCCGAGGCTGACCCATGAGTTTCGCGAGCATTTTGTTGATGACTGTCGGCTTGCTAGGCCTGTCACGTGACCAAACTATATGAAAGAATAATAGAGAACAGAGCAAGAGCTTTAATTGAAGACAGACTAGGAGAAGAGCAGTTCGGGTACAGAAAAGATCGAAGTACATCAGACCCAGTCTTCATACTTAGAATGGTGATGGAAAAATGCTGGGAATTTAACAAAGACTTACATGTTGCCTTTATTGACCTGTCAAAGGCTTTTGACTCAATTCCAAGAAAAAAGCTCTGGAAATGTCTTGAGGAAAAATATGGCATCACTGGAAGACTGAAAGAGGCAATCAAAAGCACATATGATCCACATCACTGCAAGGTTCGAACGGGATACGAAAAAGATACTTGGTTCGAAGTAAAAACTGGGGTGAAACAAGGAAGTGTATTGTATTGTTTATTGCTTATATGGACATGATAATAAAGAAATTTAAGGAAAGGTTTGGAAATGACGAGCAAGGGGATATATTGACCTATGCAGATGACATTACATGCTGGAGCAATAAAAGACCCCACCTGAAAAGAGCGTTGGAATGTTGGAAAGAGTCTTTCGAAGAAGCAGGAGTAACCATAAATGTAGCCAAAACGGAAATACTCACTGTGAGAAAACAAAATGATGAAGTGAATGAAATAGTTCTTGGGGGTGAACAGGTCAAGGAAGCAGAGGTTGTAAAATATCTGGGGTGCATCTTTACAAAGGAGGGAAATAAAAATAAGAGAGAGATCACAGAAAGAATAAGTAAGTACAGCAGATGTGTATGCTCTTTATATCCAGTGTTGAAAGACAGATATATCCCATTAGAAGCAAAAATAACTATTTTCCAGTCTATTCTAACACCAATATTAACATATGCATCCGAGAGCTGGAGTCTGACTGACCGAGATTGGAGTAGAGTCCAGGCGGCAGAAATGAGAACACTAAGAGCTATAATAGATAAAACAAAGAGAGATAGAATCAGAAATGAAACCATAAGAGAAATTGTTGGAGTAACATCAGTCAGAAATGTAATTGAAAATTCACAACTGAGATGGTTTGGTTATGTTGAGAGAATGGATGAGATGAGAACTGTGAGGAGGAGATGGAATTGGTTGCCAGATGGCAGAAGGTCGGTAGGAAGGCCTCGGAAGAGATGAAGAGATGGCGTAGAGGAACTGTTGGAGAGACGTGGAATAGATAACATCCTAGCATTGAGAGATCAAGAGGCCTTCGAGAGAACCAACTGGAGACGGCTGATCCACCTGACAGGCTAAAAGCCTACCTGGGAGACGAAGAAGAAGAAGTGTGATGCCTTCTGGTGCGTGGATGTGTTGCTTCTGTTGTCTGTACCTTGTGTCCGGGTCAGAACGGATACACTTAACAGTGTCTGTGAGCAGAATATAGTTGGAGGAAATTTTCAGCTGGAGTTAATACTTACGAGTGCAAAAAATATCTCCCCAGAACGAGATTGTCAGCGGGAGTTATTTCTTCCGCCACCGAGAGAGAGAGAGAGAGAGAGAGAGAGAGAGAGAGAGAGAGAGAGAGAGAGAGAGAGAGAGAGAGAGAGAGAGAGAGAGAGAGAAAATCATAAGAGCAGCTAAAGAGTTCCTGACACAGGCGTGGGGAAAACGGACATAATATGGGTACAGTTGTGTTCCCTGTGATGTGCTCTCTGGTGCCCCTCCGCAGGTTGCAGAGGAATCAGGAGCAGAACACTGAAGGGAAAGAGGACCTACGAAGCGATAAAAAGCGAAAGAGGTCACAAGAAGAAGAAGAAGAAGAAGACCTGTCGCCGGCCACAACAGCTGATCATCTAAACATCCACTACAAAAGTAAACACTACTGTTTTTCATTAAGTTTCTTGCCAATTTCATGAGTGTAACTTATATATTTTGTGCATTTAGTAACTTTGTATTGATTATTTCTCTTGTATATGTATCTTTCTTGTATCTGCGTAAAATTAATGAGTATTATTACTGATACAGAGGCAGATGATCACTGATGCACCAATTGAACGTATATTGTTGCTATAAACTTAATTGGTGAGGTCACAACTTTTCAGTAGTCAGTTACACAAGTGAAAAAGAGGATAGAGGTCGTTAAAATTGTACCGAGTACAACGAACGGGCCAACTATCATTACGGTGATTCCTTTGCGGAATCACCGGTAAATCCTCGTATTCTCGACGCTCGTTAAGATACCTTGTTATGGTTAGAGTAGGTACTACTAGCGAAAGAGGATGATGGGGAAAACGCGTGACGTCACTGGAACTGAGGATATATATATCGGTCTGGGCGGGAGGTCAGTCACTAGTGTTCCGTGACCCCGCTCCAGACAGGTAAGCCTTCAGTGTTCCTAAAAGCCTTGCCACACTTGAAAAAAACATTGTTATTAATATCTAACAGTAAATTGTCCTCCCGGATACAGCTGCCGAGAGGACCAACAAAAGACTGTCTTTCGGTTGGTGTTTGACGAAGGCTGCATGTGGAGTTGCCTCTCAAACAAGGACGACGGCCAGAAGGACCCAGTGACTCTCAAACAATATTTGTGGCGTGAGTGTATTTTGGTCGTTTTCCATCAGTTCCCTCACGTATAGTTAGGTAGGATAGAATAGGAATATTTGTATTAAGATATATGTTTATGTTTGTGTCGCTAAGGGTGGGAGGTAGTTAGGGGTATTAGATCATACGTGGGGGACTATGGAAGGCCAAAAACGCTCCTGGCTGATAATGCTTGCGAGTTCCGTTCTCACCTCCTGGCGGACTTCTGTAAAGCCCACGGAATTCACCAAGTTTACTCCACTCCCTACCATCCTCAAGGAAACTCCATCACCGAACGTTTACATAGAACCCTTAAGTCCGTGTTAGCGTGCTTGAGTAAGGGTCAACCAATTAAGTGGCCCGACTATATCACCCAGTGCCAACAAATACTCAACGCGGCGGTACACGAGACCACAGGAGAACAACCACACTACTTAATGTTCAATCGCCACGCTCCGAGAGTTATAGGGATAACTCTACCACAGGTGGACGATGAGATAGACATTGGTGTCGCCCTGGAGGTAGTGAAGCAAACATCCCGTGACAACAACCGGAAGTGGTTGGCGCGAGCTAATCTCGGTAGAAAAGAACAAACAGTAAGTGTGGGTGATCTAGTGTGGGTAAAGAAAGAACAAATTAGCTCTTCCATCGAACGCAAACTAGGGATAAAGTGGATTGGCCCCTATAAAGTGAAGGAAGTGAAGCAGGGAGGAGTGTCATACGAGCTGGAAAACACTTTCAGTGGCGACACAATCCTCCGGGCACCAGACAAATTAAAACGTTTTGTAGGGAAGGAGGGGTATATAATCGACATGAGCGAGATCGTGTTGCCTTCCGAGGATGGTGAGGATGATATGGAAGAGCCACGCACAGTCCGACAACGGAGGCCTGTGAGAAGATACGTAGAGGAGTGCTGAGGAGAGAGATTAATAGACCCCTGAGTGTTCTGAGGAAAGGTTACTGCCTCTAAAACTTTTTTTGCAGCTAAGGAGATGCCGAGCTGAAACACTGGTCCCGCAGCTGAAGCAGTGATCACCGCAATCCTGGGGGCTGGCTCTGGACTCTGCCCCAGGGAAAGGACCTGGATGTTACCCCCCCCACGGACGAAGGCTTGGTGAAGCCCCGCTGAGGATCACCACCCTGCTCAGTTTGCCAGGACTGGTGGGAGTTGGCTTCACCTATTCCGACCAGGAGGTCGAGTCACGTCTGACTCGGAAGTCTTGCATAGAGACAAGAAGAAAGAAGAAGAAGAAGAAGACCGGTCCCGACATATGTTGATAATATATAAACTCATGTTCTTACGAGTGTGAGAATACGAGGATTTATTTTTTTTAAAGAGGAAAGCCGTGTACCGAGTACAACGAACGGGCCAACTATCATTACGGTGATTCCTTTGCGGAATCACCGGTAAATCCTCGTATTCTCGACGCTCGTTAAGATACCTTGTTATGGTTAGAGTAGGTACTACTAGCGAAAGAGGATGATGGGGAAAACGCGTGACGTCACTGGAACTGAGGATATATATATCGGTCTGGGCGGGAGGTCAGTCACTAGTGTTCCGTGACCCCGCTCCAGACAGGTAAGCCTTCAGTGTTCCTAAAAGCCTTGCCACACTTGAAAAAACATTGTTATTAATATCTAACAGTAAATTGTCCTCCCGGATACAGCTGCCGAGAGGACCAACAAAAGACTGTCTTTCGGTTGGTGTTTGACGAAGGCTGCATGTGGAGTTGCCTCTCAAACAAGGACGACGGCCAGAAGGACCCAGTGACTCTCAAACAATATTTGTGGCGTGAGTGTATTTTGGTCGTTTTCCATCAGTTCCCTCACGTATAGTTAGGTAGGATAGAATAGGAATATTTGTATTAAGATATATGTTTATGTTTGTGTCGCTAAGGGTGGGAGGTAGTTAGGGGTATTAGATCATACGTGGGGGACTATGGAAGGCCAAAAACGCTCCTGGCTGATAATGCTTGCGAGTTCCGTTCTCACCTCCTGGCGGACTTCTGTAAAGCCCACGGAATTCACCAAGTTTACTCCACTCCCTACCATCCTCAAGGAAACTCCATCACCGAACGTTTACATAGAACCCTTAAGTCCGTGTTAGCGTGCTTGAGTAAGGGTCAACCAATTAAGTGGCCCGACTATATCACCCAGTGCCAACAAATACTCAACGCGGCGGTACACGAGACCACAGGAGAACAACCACACTACTTAATGTTCAATCGCCACGCTCCGAGAGTTATAGGGATAACTCTACCACAGGTGGACGATGAGATAGACATTGGTGTCGCCCTGGAGGTAGTGAAGCAAACATCCCGTGACAACAACCGGAAGTGGTTGGCGCGAGCTAATCTCGGTAGAAAAGAACAAACAGTAAGTGTGGGTGATCTAGTGTGGGTAAAGAAAGAACAAATTAGCTCTTCCATCGAACGCAAACTAGGGATAAAGTGGATTGGCCCCTATAAAGTGAAGGAAGTGAAGCAGGGAGGAGTGTCATACGAGCTGGAAAACACTTTCAGTGGCGACACAATCCTCCGGGCACCAGACAAATTAAAACGTTTTGTAGGGAAGGAGGGGTATATAATCGACATGAGCGAGATCGTGTTGCCTTCCGAGGATGGTGAGGATGATATGGAAGAGCCACGCACAGTCCGACAACGGAGGCCTGTGAGAAGATACGTAGAGGAGTGCTGAGGAGAGAGATTAATAGACCCCTGAGTGTTCTGAGGAAAGGTTACTGCCTCTAAAACTTTTTTTGCAGCTAAGGAGATGCCGAGCTGAAACACTGGTCCCGCAGCTGAAGCAGTGATCACCGCAATCCTGGGGGCTGGCTCTGGACTCTGCCCCAGGGAAAGGACCTGGATGTTACCCCCCCCACGGACGAAGGCTTGGTGAAGCCCCGCTGAGGATCACCACCCTGCTCAGTTTGCCAGGACTGGTGGGAGTTGGCTTCACCTATTCCGACCAGGAGGTCGAGTCACGTCTGACTCGGAAGTCTTGCATAGAGACAAGAAGAAAGAAGAAGAAGAAGAAGACCGGTCCCGACATATGTTGATAATATATAAACTCATGTTCTTACGAGTGTGAGAATACGAGGATTTATTTTTTTTTAAAGAGGAAAGCCGTGTACCGAGTACAACGAACGGGCCAACTATCATTACGGTGATTCCTTTGCGGAATCACCGGTAAATCCTCGTATTCTCGACGCTCGTTAAGATACCTTGTTATGGTTAGAGTAGGTACTACTAGCGAAAGAGGATGATGGGGAAAACGCGTGACGTCACTGGAACTGAGGATATATATATCGGTCTGGGCGGGAGGTCAGTCACTAGTGTTCCGTGACCCCGCTCCAGACAGGTAAGCCTTCAGTGTTCCTAAAAGCCTTGCCACACTTGAAAAAACATTGTTATTAATATCTAACAGTAAATTGTCCTCCCGGATACAGCTGCCGAGAGGACCAACAAAAGACTGTCTTTCGGTTGGTGTTTGACGAAGGCTGCATGTGGAGTTGCCTCTCAAACAAGGACGACGGCCAGAAGGACCCAGTGACTCTCAAACAATATTTGTGGCGTGAGTGTATTTTGGTCGTTTTCCATCAGTTCCCTCACGTATAGTTAGGTAGGATAGAATAGGAATATTTGTATTAAGATATATGTTTATGTTTGTGTCGCTAAGGGTGGGAGGTAGTTAGGGGTATTAGATCATACGTGGGGGACTATGGAAGGCCAAAAACGCTCCTGGCTGATAATGCTTGCGAGTTCCGTTCTCACCTCCTGGCGGACTTCTGTAAAGCCCACGGAATTCACCAAGTTTACTCCACTCCCTACCATCCTCAAGGAAACTCCATCACCGAACGTTTACATAGAACCCTTAAGTCCGTGTTAGCGTGCTTGAGTAAGGGTCAACCAATTAAGTGGCCCGACTATATCACCCAGTGCCAACAAATACTCAACGCGGCGGTACACGAGACCACAGGAGAACAACCACACTACTTAATGTTCAATCGCCACGCTCCGAGAGTTATAGGGATAACTCTACCACAGGTGGACGATGAGATAGACATTGGTGTCGCCCTGGAGGTAGTGAAGCAAACATCCCGTGACAACAACCGGAAGTGGTTGGCGCGAGCTAATCTCGGTAGAAAAGAACAAACAGTAAGTGTGGGTGATCTAGTGTGGGTAAAGAAAGAACAAATTAGCTCTTCCATCGAACGCAAACTAGGGATAAAGTGGATTGGCCCCTATAAAGTGAAGGAAGTGAAGCAGGGAGGAGTGTCATACGAGCTGGAAAACACTTTCAGTGGCGACACAATCCTCCGGGCACCAGACAAATTAAAACGTTTTGTAGGGAAGGAGGGGTATATAATCGACATGAGCGAGATCGTGTTGCCTTCCGAGGATGGTGAGGATGATATGGAAGAGCCACGCACAGTCCGACAACGGAGGCCTGTGAGAAGATACGTAGAGGAGTGCTGAGGAGAGAGATTAATAGACCCCTGAGTGTTCTGAGGAAAGGTTACTGCCTCTAAAACTTTTTTTGCAGCTAAGGAGATGCCGAGCTGAAACACTGGTCCCGCAGCTGAAGCAGTGATCACCGCAATCCTGGGGGCTGGCTCTGGACTCTGCCCCAGGGAAAGGACCTGGATGTTACCCCCCCCACGGACGAAGGCTTGGTGAAGCCCCGCTGAGGATCACCACCCTGCTCAGTTTGCCAGGACTGGTGGGAGTTGGCTTCACCTATTCCGACCAGGAGGTCGAGTCACGTCTGACTCGGAAGTCTTGCATAGAGACAAGAAGAAAGAAGAAGAAGAAGAAGACCGGTCCCGACATATGTTGATAATATATAAACTCATGTTCTTACGAGTGTGAGAATACGAGGATTTATTTTTTTTAAAGAGGAAAGCCGTGTACCGAGTACAACGAACGGGCCAACTATCATTACGGTGATTCCTTTGCGGAATCACCGGTAAATCCTCGTATTCTCGACGCTCGTTAAGATACCTTGTTATGGTTAGAGTAGGTACTACTAGCGAAAGAGGATGATGGGGAAAACGCGTGACGTCACTGGAACTGAGGATATATATATCGGTCTGGGCGGGAGGTCAGTCACTAGTGTTCCGTGACCCCGCTCCAGACAGGTAAGCCTTCAGTGTTCCTAAAAGCCTTGCCACACTTGAAAAAACATTGTTATTAATATCTAACAGTAAATTGTCCTCCCGGATACAGCTGCCGAGAGGACCAACAAAAGACTGTCTTTCGGTTGGTGTTTGACGAAGGCTGCATGTGGAGTTGCCTCTCAAACAAGGACGACGGCCAGAAGGACCCAGTGACTCTCAAACAATATTTGTGGCGTGAGTGTATTTTGGTCGTTTTCCATCAGTTCCCTCACGTATAGTTAGGTAGGATAGAATAGGAATATTTGTATTAAGATATATGTTTATGTTTGTGTCGCTAAGGGTGGATAAGCATTTGTAAGAGCACCACCACGGATATAGCGAGTTATTTATTTATTTTATTCATCATTAAAGTTGTCCATTATTTTTATATTCGTTTTCTGTTCGTATACCAACTCTCGGACCCTCGGTACAAAATTATAACAGGAATTCCGGGTAGGTGCACACGCCAGTGTGCAAAACACTGTGTGGAAAACACTTTCAGTGGCGACACAATCCTCCGGGCACCAGACAAATTAAAACGTTTTGTAGGGAAGGAGGGGTATATAATCGACATGAGCGAGATCGTGTTGCCTTCCGAGGATGGTGAGGATGATATGGAAGAGCCACGCACAGTCCGACAACGGAGGCCTGTGAGAAGATACGTAGAGGAGTGCTGAGGAGAGAGATTAATAGACCCCTGAGTGTTCTGAGGAAAGGTTACTGCCTCTAAAACTTTTTTTGCAGCTAAGGAGATGCCGAGCTGAAACACTGGTCCCGCAGCTGAAGCAGTGATCACCGCAATCCTGGGGGCTGGCTCTGGACTCTGCCCCAGGGAAAGGACCTGGATGTTACCCCCCCACGGACGAAGGCTTGGTGAAGCCCCGCTGAGGATCACCACCCTGCTCAGTTTGCCAGGACTGGTGGGAGTTGGCTTCACCTATTCCGACCAGGAGGTCGAGTCACGTCTGACTCGGAAGTCTTGCATAGAGACAAGAAGAAAGAAGAAGAAGAAGAAGACCGGTCCCGACATATGTTGATAATATATAAACTCATGTTCTTACGAGTGTGAGAATACGAGGATTTATTTTTTTTTAAAGAGGAAAGCCGTGTACCGAGTACAACGAACGGGCCAACTATCATTACGGTGATTCCTTTGCGGAATCACCGGTAAATCCTCGTATTCTCGACGCTCGTTAAGATACCTTGTTATGGTTAGAGTAGGTACTACTAGCGAAAGAGGATGATGGGGAAAACGCGTGACGTCACTGGAACTGAGGATATATATATCGGTCTGGGCGGGAGGTCAGTCACTAGTGTTCCGTGACCCCGCTCCAGACAGGTAAGCCTTCAGTGTTCCTAAAAGCCTTGCCACACTTGAAAAAACATTGTTATTAATATCTAACAGTAAATTGTCCTCCCGGATACAGCTGCCGAGAGGACCAACAAAAGACTGTCTTTCGGTTGGTGTTTGACGAAGGCTGCATGTGGAGTTGCCTCTCAAACAAGGACGACGGCCAGAAGGACCCAGTGACTCTCAAACAATATTTGTGGCGTGAGTGTATTTTGGTCGTTTTCCATCAGTTCCCTCACGTATAGTTAGGTAGGATAGAATAGGAATATTTGTATTAAGATATATGTTTATGTTTGTGTCGCTAAGGGTGGATAAGCATTTGTAAGAGCACCACCACGGATATAGCGAGTTATTTATTTATTTTATTCATCATTAAAGTTGTCCATTATTTTTATATTCGTTTTCTGTTCGTATACCAACTCTCGGACCCTCGGTACAAAATTATAACAGGAATTCCGGGTAGGTGCACACGCCATTTTTTTCCTTAGCTTATACCCCAGAAAGAAACGTGTGTTCGTTCGTGTGTTTGTGACCATCAGTGCATTGAGTGTTCTTGAATAGAGAATTGTTAGGTTAGGTTATGTTATGTTAGGTAATTGTTATGTTATGTGAGGGAATTGTTAGGTTAAGTTAGTGATTCTGGCATGTTGTTTTTATCGTAAATCACTGTATTTTGTTCCCCCCCACCCAAACACCGAGCATTCCCACAGGTCCCCAGGCTTGTTAGGGATGAGAATATCTTACAACATATGGATTTGCGATGGAAATTAATGTCAAAATCATTCCAAATGCCTATATGAACTAACCATAGCCAGACATGCCAATCCTCCCACATCATTAGTGGTATTTTAATATTTATGCTCTAATACTTTTTTTTTAAATCTTGTGTATACACCATTATGCTGAACTGTAGCAGCAGATTTATAACAATTTCCAGATAATATTGAAATAAATTTAGCGTTAGGTTAGCCAAGGAGGGTTAGAGTTAAGTTAGATTAGCTCTGCAGGGATAGGTTTGGTTTCGTATATTTCAAAATGCTAACTGTTATGCCATTAGCATTGTAAAAGCATTGTATTCTACCCAGATATAAATAGTCAGTGTCTTAAATTTAGTAGGCTAAGCTTATATCAATAATACCCCAATTTTCATTCTTCAGAACCTGCTGATTGATGGCAAAGATGATGGCAATCCAAGGAAGGTATCTTGGGAAACATGTATACCAGGTACAGATATTTCCTGTTTTCATATTCGTGCTTTTTTTTATAATGTCCTTCTTTAAATTTGAATCTTGGTTGATGTAGGTTTGAATGGGTAATTTTTAGTGTATATCCATATATTTGTATTGTTTTATATTTATCTCTTACAAATAGGTTGCAGATCATTTATCAATTCGTCCTTATATTATACATAAATAGCCCTCTTTATATATTTTGATGTATTTATATCTTTCTCACTGTTTGTACCTATTTATCCATTTATTTATTTTTCCATATATCTGTTCCTTTCCCAGTCTATCTATCTGTCTGCAATTGTTATATGTTTATCTGTCTATATATATTTATTTATCTGTCTTTCTATCTACCATCTTTCTCGATCTATCTTTGTCTGTATATATCTTCTCTAAGTATAATATTTGATTAATTTTAACTTTTATTACATTTATATATTTGCATCCTTTGAGCAGGTAGCAGGCTTGGGGAGAGGTGGTACAGTGTGTCGCCTTCACAGCAGCCCAGTGTAAGTGTGTGTTCCTTGCCTATTATCAAAGTCAAGTAGTAACAGTAAACTCAGCTACAGATCAAGCCTCTATTTGGGGTTTTTGTGAAATTTTCTGTTGTTGCCAATGCCTGTAATTTTCTGATAATGACCAACCTTGTTTAGTGCAGGATATATATATATATATATATATATATATATATATATATATATATATATATATATATATATATATATGTATATATAATATATATATATATATATATATATATATATATATATATATATATATATATATGTATATATATATATATATATATATATATATATATATATATATATATATATATATATATATATATATATATATATATATATATATATATATAATGATCGATGACTTAATGTACAATAGTATATTTTCAACTATATTTCTGAGGGCCTGAATTTTTGTTATATTCTCCTGTAGTTGCTGCAGTACCTTTGATGTGAAGAGTGATGATTACCAGTACATCCAGAAGTCCAAAATACCAACTATGCACTTCCAGAAATCCCTACTAAGGCTTCCAATCCCAGGTGAGGAAAAATGATTTATATCTGTTATTATACAGGTCTTGGCAGAAGGAAGTGCCATCAATGATAATGATTTTCCGAGAGAAACAAGGTGATGACAATGGTGATGAACAGTTTGTTTATTTAAAGTGATGTAACTAAGCTAAGAATATTATGAGTAATAATTTTTTATATGTTTCCTCAGATTTAAACAAAACCTGTGATCGGTACCTGAGGTCACAAAAAGCCATATTGTCAAGTGAAGACTACCAAAGAACAGAGCAAGCAGTGGCTGGGTTTAGAGGTGGAGCAGGACCAGACTTACAGTATCAGCTCAAGAGTATTGACAAGGTAAAACATTTAGAATTATCTTCATTGTAACTTTGTGTCTTTATGTGTTGTACTGAGTCAGTGGTCTTCTTTTATTTAATTTTATTTAATATACAAAAAAAGGCAGCATTTGAGAAATATTCAGCATGAAAGGTATTTGAAATAATCAATTCATTAAAAGGAAATGTTATGGTCCAACAGGCAAATAAACAGACCAGCTACATTTGTGGTCCGTGGTTCAATATGTACCTGAGTGATCGTGTTCCTGTTGTCCTGAACTATAATCCCTTCTTGGCACTCAAACCCGAAGAGAGGCCAGGCTACTCCGACCCTGTGATCCGTGCCACCAACACACTGGTGTCATCTCTGAGGTGAGGGAGAACAATTCAAAGGCCTCACAGGAAAAAGAGACGATAAGAGATGATGAGTAGGATATGCAAGAGTAGAATATATGCTGTTAGTGGAAGAGGAAAATATTAATGCATTTTGTTTATTTTTTCCCCCAGGTTTATGCGCACACTGCGAGACAGTATACTGGAACCAGTTGTTTATCACCTTAATCCATCCAAAAGTGACACACCTTTGTTCCGCAAGATTGTTGGATGGACACCGTCTGCTGTTTCATCTTATGCTGCTTATGCGTTCAAGGTCAATGTAGATGAAACTTTTATAGAATACTACATCATTTTAGCCAACTTTTATGACAAAATTGCTATTGAAAATACTTTAGTCACATCACTTAGAATGAATTTAAGATGATCATTCCTTATTATTGAAGTCAAACTATTCTGCATGAATGATTAAACTTTGACAGACACTGGAGTATTGCATAACAAGGTTACAACTCTAAGGATATTATTGAAAATCTGAAGGAAAAGTTGAATACGAATGTAATCTGAAACAAAAATATGATCAGCAGGTAAATCGGTGGTAATATTCTTGAAACATAAAACATGAAAACATGGAAGGGTAGATGAGAGAAGGAGGTGTGCATGGGAGGAAAGTGATTAGATCTCCAGGATGTGTGGCAAAAAAAGGATGATAAGTATGAAAGTAAAAAAGGGACTACATTATAGAATAATTGTACTGACAATTATATTAATTTCTGTCCTCTTTCTTCAGGCCTTTCCTCTGGACATGTCTCAATTTGGCAATTTGTTCAACTCGACTCGCATCCCAGAAGTTGGCAAGGATTCCCTCCGTTGTGATCCAAAGGCACGACACATGCTCATCATGAAAAATGGACACTTTTATGTGTTTGATGTATTTGATAAAGATGGTATGTGTTCCTCCAGGCTATATATGTATGAGTCAATGAGATTCACTTGTGTTTGATGATAACTGTTTGTTGATAGTCAAATAGCCAATGTTTCTTGCATCGGCATTGCCATATGTAAGTTGATAATTGATCACTAGTATGACTTAGTGTGCTCAAACTATTTACCGGCATTGTTGTCTCTTGATCATCAAAATATGTGTATATTAAGAGTTTCTCATTCTAATTTCATTCAACATTCACATGGGAAAAGTATATAAAAGCAGTGAATTAAAGACATCAGAATCTTAACAAGATACTGCAATTATTATTTTCCAAAGTTGGTTGAAAGGAGGGAATGGGAAGTTGTAGTCATATTAAAAGTGTGAAATCCATATACACAGACATAATCATAAGATATGGAATATTTGTTTCAGGTAATATCTTCTCACCTGAGCACATTCATGCCTGTGTCTCCTACATCCA
This sequence comes from Cancer borealis, assembly GCA_036785275.1. Classification (NCBI taxonomy): domain Eukaryota; kingdom Metazoa; phylum Arthropoda; class Malacostraca; order Decapoda; family Cancridae; genus Cancer; species Cancer borealis. The sequence goes on along the minus strand of JAXIVD010000129.1, from coordinate 182,765 downwards.
CAATGACCAGACGCCGCCGCCCCAGCGCTCCATTGCTATATTCTCAACGGAGAACAGAGACACTTGGGCCAAATGTCGAGCTGAGTTGGTGGAAGCAGGAAATGAAGCTGTTCTGAATGCCATTGATACAGCTGCTTTCAACATTGTGTTCGAAGATGAGAAAATTGGTACAGATCCTATAAAGGCATATCACACCTTCCTTCATGGCAACGGTAACAATAGGTGAGTGTCTTAAACAAAGGCTTCATTATAATTTGGGAGGCACTGTTTTAAGGTTTAAGGTGAAAGCACTCAGACAGGAAGAGGTGTGATAGTATTAAGCTTACAAACACCTGCTACATGCTCTGTATTAACCCCTTAGAGCCAACCCTCTACACACTGGTGCCACTGACAAGTACCATGGAGATAAATGAAGACTCGCAGTCATACATTTGCCGAAGAATGATTTGTTTTTAAAGCTTAACTCAGTAAACATTTTGAATATACATTTATCATCTGCAAATAAATCTACAAATTTAATTTTATATAATTATGTCAGGTGGTTTGACAAGTCGTTCTCCCTAATCTTCACGGGTGATGGTGAAATGGCCCTCAATTTTGAACATGCTTGGGGGGACGGCGTGGCAGTCATGAGCTACGTAAATGAAATAACTAAGGACCTTGAGAACTGGCCTTCCATCCACCCTGACAGCAGACCTGCCTCCATTGATGCCTCACAACATGTCCGCAGGCTAGGTAGGTATGACTTGGGAGGGAGTGAGGGAGCGGGAAGGGAGATTAATGTCTCTATGAACCCTGGCGTGCCTTGTCTTGGCTTTCCCCCTTTAGTGGGATAGCAACCTAGCATATAGATAGATAGATTTCTTAAATGTTTACATCTTTCAGAGTTTGCTTTGACCCCAAGTCTGGAAGCAGCCATAGACAAGGCTCACCAGACTTATGAAGCCAACACAAGTGCTCTCCATGTTGATGTGCTTGAATCAAAAACATTTGGCAAGCAGATGTGCAAGAAACACAAAATATCTCCAGATGCTGTTATGCAGTTGGGATTCCAGGTAAAGGAAGAAAATAATATTCTTTTTTCATACATATATAGTACATATTGGGGAAAGTTAAATTTGGATGATTGCATCTAGACCTCGTAGTGAGAGAGATGAAAAGAAGGAAACTTGAGCAGCTGTTCAAGGTTAACCCTCCAAGCGGACAGCTTCAAACCATTGGGTTTTAAGCTTGCCCCTTCCACAGATTAAGGACGTCTATCTCTTTTTAAGATTGAGGCTGGCATTGTGAATAAGTGTTTTTTTATGTGTGTTACAGGCAGCTTATTACCTTCAAAATGGCCAGACTGTTGCTTCTTATGAGTCCTGCAGCACCTCAGCCTTCAAACATGGACGCACAGAGACTCTCCGCCCAGCCACCCTAGAGACTAAAGCTTTCTCCGAGGCCATAGCTCAGTCACAGCTCCCAAGTAATGCTGAACTCAAGAAGCTGATAATGAAATGCTCTGAAGTGCATGGCAACTTAACCAAAGAGGCAGCCATGGGTAAGGATATTTTATTTGATGCACTCATGAGTTTAAGTTTTCATTTCTTTTTGTCTTTCTGTCTGTCTGTATGTATGTACTTTGTATCTGCCTGTTCAGTTGTCTATTTATTTATATCCAGGGCTAGGTGAATACTATTGGGTTCTGATGCTGGAAGTGATTCTGTGATCCTAAACAATCAACAGGCAAACTTAGTAACTGTCTAACAACAAAAAATCTCCTTATAGCTGTATCTCACTTTTAGTAATGATTATCCTCAGCCTCCACCTTCTGTAAAGCAATATTATAATTTGTGACTTGAACAATATGACCACACCATAATAACTTCTGTGTAATATTTGTTTTCAGGTCAAGGTTTTGATAGGCATCTGTTTGGTTTGCGGAAACTGGCCGAGGCTAGTGGCTCCCCCCTGCCGGACCTTTAC
>JAXIVD010000129.1:175357-180597 GCA_036785275.1 Cancer borealis | reverse complement strand
CCCTCGATGGTTGCTGTCACAAGGCCGCCTACAGGAGGCCAGAACCATCCTCGTTAAGATGGCGGAGGTCAACAAGACAGAACTGCCAGATTCTTTCCTTCAGAAGCTTCAGGTAAGTCATTCATCCACCGTATATGAGCGGCCTTGGAGTCATGGCGGATAATGGCTCACCACAAATCTATGGCGGAGGTGAATGCTCTGACACAAGGCAGGTTAGCTCACTCCACTACCTATATTAACTGTTACGTTCAATTCACGCCAAGAAAACAGCTTCTTTTACTTCGAGGTTCAAAGGTGTAGAGTTTGTACATTCCACTGCACACTTTGCTGCCTCTATCGATGCATGGCGCACACTGCAACATTGTGAAGCGAGCTTAGTCATTATTTATTTTCTAGTCTCATCATGCACAATGAAATATTTTTGATTGCTTCTTTGCATGGCAGGACCGCATGTTAGCTCAGCAGGCCCTCAGCGTGAGCTCAGCACAGAACCATACCAGCTCTGGGTTCTTCAGTATGTGTCACACCCCCAACATGAGACTCAAAGCAATCCTCATCACAATAGTTTGGTGAGTATATGTATATCATCCTTATTATTATTTATAGTATATAATGCATTGCACACGTGTCTGCTTTTTTCTTTTCCTTTATCAGATGACTGCACTGCATGCTTCCTTAGAACTGTAATACAAATCCAGCCGTGAATCCTCCGTGAGAGGTATTCATCTGTATCAGAGTTGAAGGTCTTACTTGACAGCAACACACTAATCAATCATGGTGATGACTAACTTCACAAAATACCAAAATGAATAACTTAGCAAATTGTTATTTATTACCCTGTAAACATCTAGTAAACGAAATACGGAGTGAGTTACCCCTAGATTTAATTCAATGAGTAAACAGACGGTACAAATGAGTCCATCCAAGGTTATATCAGCATGTAAGTATATACTACATATTTTATTGATGACGTAAGTAATTACGACACACACACACACACACACACACACCAGCAGGTAGTAAGAGTGTGCATGTGTGTACCAGATCGCATCGTTCACAGGTTTGCCAATGAGACGGTATACGTGGGACTCAGCTACTACGGGCCGGCGATGGGCGAGGATGAGTACCTCTCCTTCTTCCTGGCGTGTGCCGTCGAGGTGCCTTCCTACCTCATGTGCTGGGTGGTGATGGACCGCTGGGGACGCCGCTGGATCCTTGGCGTGGGCATGATCGTGGGCGGCATCTTTTCCATCTGCACAGTGTTGATGCCTGAAGGTGTGTGGCTCGATCCTTCTGACACTAACATAATCTTGTGTCTCCGGGATTGCCTTAGTTTCGGCTTAATTGTATTCTTGTTAATTTTTTTCTAATCTCTCTCTCTTTCTCAGATGCATCCATGGCCACGCTGGTCCTGTATTTGGTGGCCAAATTTGCTGAGTCCGCAGCCTTCCTCATCATCTACCCGTTTGCCGCCGAGCAGTACCCGACGGAGGTGCGAGGCGTCGGTATCGGCTTTTCAGCCTACGTTGGCGGCTTAGGACTTGTCATCATTCCCTTCATCAACTATCTGGTGGGTATATACATAGGCAGTGTCCATGGATACGTGGACAGCCTAATATACAGGCTTAGAGGCTAATTAATTAATTGATCGATTGATTGAATGTTCTAGTGCTATAACTTTTAGGGTCATGAGAAGCCACTCAGAGGCTAAGGAACGCTGGAAAAGTTATTCCTCAGCTCTGCTTCGGTAAGTGAGTGAAACAATGAAACATCACAGGTCATATGGTACTATGGCAAGATTGAAGTAAACGGGAAGATTAGGAGTGGTAAAGTTGTAAGCTTTCCTTCTGTGTACAGGGCACGGAGATGCTGGTGCTGCCGCTGCTTATCATGGGCGTGGTGTCTTGCATAGGCGGGGTGCTCACTTTCAGGCTACCCGAGACTCTCCAACAGAAGCTGCCCAACACACTGGCTGAGGGAGAAGCGTTCGGCCAAGACTTCTCCTGGGACAACTGTCTCATCTGTGTCCCTGAGAGGTTAGTCGAGACATAAGTAAGGAGGGATGCTGTAGTTGATTGTGTGTACTGTTAGTGTGCCCAAGAAATTAGTTTAAGCCAAGGAAAGGGAAGGTGGCGTGAATGTTGTTGTTGACGGTTTTAGTTTTAGTATGCTCAAGAGATAACGCTGATCTGTTTACCAGGCAAGGTGCTCGTCCATCTGCTACTGATACAAATTCACAGTCGCTTACTAAAGTATCAGAGACCTGAACAATCAGGGTTCACGTGTGGTAAGTCAACAACTTGCCGTATCCTAGCGTTTTACGTACTAGTAGAGCAGCGACGTGAGTTTCTCTAGGGGAGTGAGTCCCGGGTGGTGAGGTGGTTACTTGGCATAGTAGCTCGTATAGATAATCTAGGCTGTGTAGCGATGGTAGTAGTCTTGCAGCCTCCATCACATAAGAATATTGACAACAATAATGCTAATAATGATAACAATAATAGTAATGGTTCTCCTTGTTACCTCGACGTGGTCACCAACAGTAATAAACGCAAAGATGAAGAGGCAGCACCCGAGGAGGAGATAATCGGCATAGAGAATCTGGGTCGTCGAGGGTCATCGTCCGGGGGTCCGAGGAGGGGCATGACGGACGAGGCCACGCCCCTCCATCGGCTGAGTTCCCTCAATCGACGCCAATCTCTACTGACCCGCCAAACCAGCATCATGGACACCCCAATCATCACGGACGCCTCAGGGGCTATGAAACTCACGTTCTGGGTCTAGCTGATCATGACATCCACTCCCTTCCTCCCCTCCCTACTTATATCCTTCCTCCCTCGGTCTCCTCCTTCTATCCCCCTTTTATCTTGCCTCCCACAATGAACCATCCCAACTAGCAAGATAAGCAAGGTTTCACAAGCACGGGCGTACACAGGCATTTTATCACGGGTGGCATAGCCAATATATATTTAGCTTAGGTACCAAACACACAGTACTAAAAGGCTACAATAATTACACCCTGTATTAGTACTAACAATTTGCACACCACTGTAGTATACTTTTAACTAAGTACCTTCATTACACTTATAACGAACACTTTCTAAGAATATTTATAAATTTTATGAATCGTTCAGCTAAACTAAAAGAAAACTATTCTTTATATTCACGTCTCACTAGCAATGCTGCAGAGAAGAATAAAAAGCTGAGCTGATGTTATCAGCTTGATAGGTTTTATGTTTAAATATTAATTGTATACTGTTGTAAAGGTGGAAAAAAGATTAAACATATAACTGCATTTATAAATGTGTCATGGAAAGAAAGCGAGGATGATCAGACAAAAGAATGACGGAAGGAAAGGATATGATAAAGTGGGAAATAATGTTTTTACGTAGGTACCGAAGGAAACTAAAATCTGTGAAGATAGAATTTTGAAGATAATTGAGTGCGGGAAGTATGCTTCGTAGTATTAGTGATAGTATTAGTTGGGTGAGTATTATCGTTACTATTATGAAAACTATGAGAGGATGCAAGGCAAGGCTAGAGCAGTCCCGGCAAGGGTGTGGTGTTTGCCTTCCTTTTGTGCAATGAAAGTATCGTAGACTCTCATTGCTTCTGTGTTTCTCCAAAAAAGGCACAGCCAATGCTCCCCCGCCATCCACCGAGAAGGAAGTGATGACGCAACTCTTGAAATGTTGTAAGGATGATTGTACTTTGTTTCATGTTTTTATTAGTATTGAGCTGAGTATCTAAAATGTACTAATGCTCATAGTATTACGAACTTTCTATGAAATATGGGTTGTTGTACTGTATGTATCAAGCAGTAGGTGAGGGACAGCGTCAGTACGAGCTAAGGACAAGACAAGGTGAAGTCTAAGTGCTCGCCAGTTTTTACAGAAGTGTAACACAAATCAATAAACACAACAAGCTCCTTGCACTTCTACGGCTTATTTCGTGTTTCCTGACGGCGACGCTGAAGGAAGACAACAAACCCAGAGAACCATGAATACATCATAACGTCTCTTTATGTTATGCTCCAATATTGTCTTCATGATATTCATCTCAACAAGTCATCTAATTGTATCTAATCTGAAAAAGGTTCATGGTAAAGTTTCCTGCCACCTGATTGGTCAGGTGAAAAATTCCCTAGCATGCAAACGTGTCTTCTCTACATTACTGCAACGGTTAAGGCGTAGTTTCCACTATATAAAGTTCATTTTTTCGGATTTCATCTCCGTTCAACGTTCAACAATGGTGTCACAATCATCCCTGTATGGTGTAAGTGAGACGCTAAGGGAATCAGGAAGAAAGGACTCGGGGAATCATTAAGTCTGCAGCATCGCGGCAGGTGTCTACTGCCTACTCCTACTAGAATAATAAAGTGTTCAAGAAAAAGAGTTCATAAGATGTAAGTTGGTGTGTCAGACTTGGAAGAATCAGAAAGGACAAAAGAGCAAATTAAGGGAATGGATATAAGCCATGGCGGGAAAGAATGGGTATGGAAAGGGATGACATTTAAATCAAGGAGTGAGAGAGAAGGGAGTGTTTTCTTCAGTCTGGAGCATGAGCATGGATATGGAAGTATTTGTTCCATCGGCGAGGACCAAAGAGGCTGGATAAAGGAAGGTGATTAGTGGTAGTGGATGGGCATGGGCGAGGGTGAGAGGAGGAGGGAACAGTTCGAGTAATAGAAGAGGAAGAGGCCAGGTTAGAGAGTTGGTGATTGGTTTTACTTTTTGGCGGTTTATATGGTTCTAAGGTGGTTATACTGGAGGAAGATACAGATGTGGAAGTAAGGGTTGGTGTTGGTGTTTGAGAAATAGGTAAAAGAGGAGGTGGATGAGACGAGGGAGTTGACAGATAGGTGGTTAGAGGAGTTTTCAGAGCCGTGGTCAGAGGCGTGTCCTTGTTAAAGCCAAGAAAGTCGGGGGATGAATTTTTTGAGGTGCATATATATATATATATATATATATATATATATATATATATATATATGTATACATATATATATTATATATATATTATATATATATATATATATATATATATATATATATATTATATATATATGTATATATATATATATATTATATATATATGTATATATATATATATATATATATATATATATATATGTATATATATATATATATATATATATATATATATATATATATATATATGTATATATATATATATATATATATATATATATATATATATATATATATATATATATATATATA
>JAXIVD010000129.1:117857-167857 GCA_036785275.1 Cancer borealis | reverse complement strand
AGAACTTCCATGTCAATACCTGCCTTGGTCACAGCTTTCTTATTGGCGGCGTAATATTGAGGCCAAGTAGCGATGCCAGAGATGGGATCGCAGCCAGAGTGATAGTGATACTGCTCATGTCGGCGCCTCATTTTTACAGCCAAACACAGACTCCTTTCTTGCTGATTGTCTACCACGTTGGAAGTGTTGGAGGATGACAGTTGTCTCAACAAGGACTGTGAGGCTCCTTGAAGCGACAAGCGTTGAGATAGACCCTGGGAACTTGCTAAAATGTGAGGAATTCGTTCAAATAGTGACACAATTTTCAGTGAAAGACTTGACATTATTGTTTGTCTTGGACTCAGACTTGGGTTAGGTTTGATTTTAATTTTTATCTTGTTGTTACGTGACAAGATCAAAATGTCATATGAGGCTTGGGTGAATTAAATGAATGAAATGATTGAAAGGAAAAAGAATGTCAACATTGACGTATGGATCAGAAACTTGGATATGGAATGAGGCACAGCAGTCAAGAGTGTGTGCTGTAGAAATGAGTTATCTGAGAGGAGCATGTGACGTGACATGATGGGAGGGTGAGAGCAATGAAAGTGTGTATGAAAACTGTGGCATGGGACCCTATGTAAATTAATTGAAATGTGACGTAGTGTAATAGGTGAAAATTAATAAGTTAAGGTAGTTTGATCATATGAAGATAAAGAAGAGTGAAGAAAGTGTGAGTGAAACTGAGGGTCCTACGAGTGGAAGGCCACTAATAGGATATAAGGATACGGATAGAGTGAAGGAGTACATACATGGAAGAGCTGCTGACAGAGGGAGAGGGATTGAACAAGCAAAGAGAGAGTGTACACTCACCTGGTAGGACCGCAGATCGGAAGCAAGGCCAATGAACAAGCAGCCCAGCTGGATAGGGAGGGGAGAGATGAAGGCTCTTCTGTCGTGGCCATCCCCTTGAAGGACGTCAACGGAGGAAACGAAGCGTCAGAAACTATAGAATATAATAAAATAATGATATTTTGTTTAACAAAAAAATGCGATATGGTGACTCAGTACATAAATTTGTTTACCTTCAAGTTCCAAAAAAATGTAAATAAATATTTATGATATATTTGAGGAAAAGAAAATTAAATTCTCTCACTTTAATTACTTAAATAATGTAAATATGTATGTAAGTCAACCCTTGAGTTTGGAAAAAATTTAATATATTGGTTAGGTACGAGTTATTTAGTGATCCCGCTCCAAGAATGCAATCGCCGTCACGGCAACATTTTGCTATAAAGGTAAACACACAATTATATTATTGTTTTTTTAGCATTATTCAACATGGTAGACGTTAGATTTATACCCACAAGTGCATTAGGAAAAATGATATTCAAGCTAATACATAAATCATGATGAATTTTAAGAGAATTAACAATGAAAATGTATTGTTTTCTGAACCTACTATTAGTTTTAACAAACGGCTTCCTTAATTTGCCCACGACACATTTTACAAAAATTGTTTGGATATGCAAAAATTTTGTTATAGTGTATTCCAGTGTGACGCCTGTGTCTGTGCATTCCTTGTAGTGTTGCTTGACACTTGGCCACGCACTGCATACTGGCACACTACTGTCCATCCCAGGCACTCACTCGGATAATCTTAATAACAGGGGCTGCACGAGGAGCTCTACATATTATACTCACTGTCTTTAGCATAGGTGAAGGTTTTAATGAGTGCCGATCACTACTACACGGCCGAGATTTCATTTTCGAAGATTGAAAAAAATGAACAGTGTGGAAGGAGGTTGCTGGCTCACCAATGTGGTTGGGGCCATGAGGGGGACGGACGCTTAGGTTTCAAAGGTTAGATTAGGTTAGCTTTTATTTATAAGTATTAGTTTTTGGGAGGCTAGATTTGATTTTTGAAATATGTATTTCCCAACTTTAGGGATTTTCCTTTGGTTGTGTGCCATCTTTCGCTTATTTGTGTGCTCCCTTACCCAATAGTTCCTCAGTGGTGCAGTAGTTAGCCTATCTGACTATGAATCCGCTGGCCTGAGTTCGATCTCGGATGAAGGCAGTCAGCGCACAGCTCACCCAGCTGTTCATCCTCCTAAACGGTTTAGTCAATAAATGGGTACTTAGGGAAACCTGGGAAGGTAAACTTTGGAAACTTGTTTGTCACAGTGGCCCTGTGTCCCGAGGTTACAGATTAATTTCTACCACAGACTTAAAGGCTGATTTGACAGGAGATGAACACCCACAGCAATGCACAGCTACAGTGTGTGCCAACACTTTACCTTTACCAAAAAACAGGTTCTCCAACAGGTCCCCAAGCTTGTTGGTTATAGAAAAAAGATACACACATTGCCTTTCTGTCAAAAAATAATCCATTGGAGAACAATTTAATATCGGCTGTTTGGATAAAGTAGGAATCGGCACTCATTGAAATTCTCAGATGTGTTAAGGACAGTAAGTATATTATGTAGACTCAGATCTTCAAATTGATGGTGATCCTTGTCTTACTGTTCGTGGGTGAAGCAAATTGATGCTTCCTGCTGGTAGTTACTTGGTATGGGAAGGGGATGTGCACGGGGTGATCGCCGGAACTGGTGTCGGAGGGTTGACGAAGCGCATAGCCCCAATGATTGATTGATTGATTGGACTTGTGAGCAAACAAGGAATGATTGGATTAAAATTGCATCACTGGGATGATAGCATTATAGTGAACATTTACCTTTTATTTAAACTGACTTTCAATGACAACTCATGAATGGTTGTTCATGACTCCTATTCTGTATTCATGTACAAACATCTTGAGTTTGAGTATATTTCATAATTTTGCCTGCTCTCAAATAATCTCATAATAATACAATATTTTTTTTTTTTATTCTGTAGATTAAAAGTAATACATTGATGCATCCTTTCCTTTCAGAGTATAGACGGGACATCCAGTTGACACAGAGTATTAGAAGAACATCATCTAAGGCAAGATGGGGAAGGCTGAGAAAGGAACTCCAAAGGATTTGGCCAATCGTATGAAAGCCAAAGGACTCCAGAAGCTGCGTTGGTACTGTCAGATGTGTCAGAAGCAGTGTCGTGATGAGAATGGCTTCAAGTGTCACACCATGTCAGAGGGTCACCAGCGACAGTTGCTTCTCTTTGCTGATGATCCTGAATGCTTCCTGGACAGCTTTTCAGAGGAGTTTTTGGAGGGATACACTGGGCTACTAAAGCGCAGGTTTGGTACAAAGCGTGTACATGCAAACAATGTCTACCAGGAGTACATCCAAGACCGTGACCACATACACATGAATGCCACACAGTGGGAAACTCTGACAGACTTTGTGAAGTGGCTTGGCCGGGAGGGACACTGTATTGTGGATGAGACAGAGAAGGGTTGGTATGTTGCCTACATTGACCGTGACCCAGAGACTCTTAGGAGACAAGCAGCAGTTCAGCGTCGTCAGAAGGCAGAACGTGGACAAGAGGAGCGAATGCAAGATTTTATCCAACGCCAGATTGAACTTGGACGTGCCAAGGGTTCTGGGGACAAGATGCAAGGTGATGGAGAAACAAGTGCAGCACTCCAACGTGAAGATGGTGCAACCATCAGTCTAACCCTTAAGTCTGGCACCAAACGTCCTCTACCTTCTGGCCTGGAAGGTAGTAATGCTCTGAAAATCACAGCAGGAAAGCAGGTCGAAAGGGCCAAGAAGGAAAGAAAAAAACGCACTGCTCTTGATGAAATCATGGAAGAGGAAATGAAAGGTAAAAAATTTCGTGAAGAGGGTGCCACACAGGGACAGGATAGGTCAAATAGTTCCACTGAGGAGGTCAAAGATGCCCCATGGATCTTTGAAGACATCGTAGTGAAGGTTGTAACAAAAGACCTTGGATCAAAGTATTATAAACAGAAGGGTACTGTGAAGGAGGTCATTGGGAAACATGGTGCCATTGTTCGACTCTTGGACTGCAATACAAAGCTTAAGTTGGACCAGATTCACTTGGAAACAGTGATTCCATCGGCTGGCCGGGCTGTGCTGGTGGTAGCTGGCACTCGGCGTGGAACTCAGGCCACCCTCCACAGCATACAAGAAGAAAGCTTCAGTGCCACATTAGACTTTGAGGGCCAGCTAGTGTCTGGTATTCCTTATGAGCAGTTCAGCAAATTGGCACCATCCTAAAGAAAACAGGAGTGAATATCCAACTGCAGGGGAAGTAATGTGCTCCAAGGTGAAGCCTAATGAGGGAGGAAGGGAGCGGTATGAGATATTGCCTTGGAAGGGAAAATAAGGTACCTAGTTATAGTGAAAAGTTAATACATGTACGAAAAAGAGGCAATAAAAGAGAGACCAAGAGAATGGATAATTAAGAAAGATACAGACACATGCAGACAAGGCAGTTTGAAACTTCAGTACAAAAATGTTTACCTACATATACAATTATACTGTAGGTGTTAACAAAATTTAGAAAAGTTGTCTAGGTGCAGTATCAAATGTTAGTGTGAAATTGATAAAAATATGTGATGACATGTAAATATGATGTAATTATGGTGAAAATGGAATAGTTTAAGCTTTAAGGGATAAGCTCTGAGTTGCATTTTATGTGGATAATGACTGTCAAGGATGAGTGTAATGGAAAACTTACCACATCATCACTTGCAGATCATTATAATAAGAGAATTTTTGTTGTCTTAAGGACAAATAGATATATGTTCTTGAATGAAAAGCATTACAAAAGCTACAAAACAAACAATGAATTATGATTTAATATCTATGACCTCTTAATAAATAAATATGTAACTTTTTATCTTTTCTTCTTCTATGTGTTTGTACATAGTTGGATTAGGTGTTGTAGTAGTAGTAGTAGTAGTAGTAGTAGTAGAAGTAGTAGTCATAGTAATAGTAGAAGAAGTAGTAGACGTAGTGGTAGTAGTAGACGTAGTGGTAGTAGTAGACGTAGTAGTAGTAGTAGTAGTAGTAGTATATAACTTCAAAGTATAAAATGAATGGTAAAGGAAGAGGAGAAGCGATGAACTGTATGCAGGTTGGATGTGTGAATGTGAGAGGATGGGACATTGGAAAGTTTGAGGATGCATGTAAGGAATTGAATGAATGGAAACTGGATGTGGTTAGAGTGACTAAAACACACTTTAGGGATGATGTAAGAATGTACAGTATTATAGTGAGTATGTAATGATTGAAAAGGGACGGAAAAAACAGGAAACACTAGGAGGAGACGTAGCCTTCCTTCACAGGAAAGAAAGGAATTTTAAGATTGATGAAATAGATGTAGGAAACAGTGCCATGAGCGAGGATGTGTTAGCTGTAAGAGTAGAATACATAGGTAGAAGTGAGAGGATGATAATGATTGTGGTGTACATGATAGTTGAGGTGAAAGAGCAGGGAGGGAGAACAGAATGAAGTATAGGATCCTAAAGAAGATTTTAAGAGAACATGCAAGGAAGAGATAAGATGAAAGCCAAAGCTGGTGGTGAAAATTAAAATCCCCTAGAATGGAGATTTCAGCATAAGGAAAGTGAGATAGGATGTACTCCACTTTGGAAGTCAAATAGTAAAAAAAATTTACATAGTCAGAGGAATTAGGTGAGAGATATACATCACAGATGTATTTAGTTAGAGAGTGACTTTAAAGTTTTAGTCAGATGGTAGAAGATATTAAAAGAGCCAGCTACCACCGGCATTTCCAAGTTAGTGACCGGCCAAATTAGAGCAGATGTGGGAATACAGGTATCTAGGCATGAGTCTGTCTGGATGTGAAAGAATGGAAAGTGAAAAATCAGCCAGTTAAACTAGATGGTGAGACTAGGAAGTGCTGCACGTATGAGGGCTTGTAAGTATGATGTGCTGAGAGAAGTGTGGAAGAGTGTGGCTGTAAGGTAAAGGTAAAGTGAGGGCATACGTTGTAGCTGTGCATATCTGCAGGTGTTCATCTCCTGTCACATTGGCCTTTGAGTCTGTGGTGAAAATTAATCCGTTACCCTGGGTCACAGGGCCACTGTAACATCCAAGTTTCTGCAGTTTACTTTCCCCAGGTTTCCTCCCGTTTGGGAGGATGAACAGCTGGGTGAGCTGTGCTACAACTATCCTCGTCCGGGATCGAACTTGTGACGTGCTAACCACTGCACCACTGAGTGTGGCTGTGCCAAGTATTAGGGATGGTATGGATGTGACAGCATGGAGTGAAAAGGATATAAATAAGTTAGAAGTAGGGCAGAATAGAGTAGCAAAAATAGCACTGAATGCTCCAAGGTATGGAACTGTAGCAGCTTTGAGAGGTGACGTGGGATGGAGTACGTTTAGAGAAAGACACATGAAGGCGAACTAAGATACAAAGTGAGGCTAGAACGAATGGAGGAGCAGTAGATTGGAAAAGAAGTGCATGAAGATGGTAGACATGAATAGCAAAATGGTCATGTGGTAGGGGTCCGGACAAAACCACAGCAGATACAAACCCCAGCAGACATAAACCCCAGCAGACATAAACCCCAGCAGACAAAACCCCCAGCAGACAAAACCCCCAGCAGACAAAACCACCATCGGACAAAACCACCAGTAATATTTTTTTCTGAAGAAGATATATGATTTAAGTAATTTATTTCATATCACATAGAATTATATTTAATGAAATAATCATGAAAAATATTATAGCTCATCTTCCTCAAAAAAAACTAGCAGTGTAAGGGAAGGCCAATAATGAAACCAACCGCTAATGAAAAAATGCAGACAGCTAAGGAAAAAATGCAGACAGCTAAGGTAATTTGACGCTGCCAGGTCACCAGTCAGGGATTACTGGGAAGGGCAGGTGAGGTGTGTGAATACAAGACTGCTAGATCTAATGAGGCTATGGGCTGTCTTTATATGGCGATAGGGCCCACGTCACCATAACTACGTGACAACCATAACAATAATAATGTGCGCACACACACACACGCGCGCGCACACACACACACACACACACACACACACACACACACACCTGATCTGTCTTTCTATCTATCGATATACCTGGCTCAAATCCCCATTAAGTAAGGGTGTAGCCAAGACAACACATTTAAATAGGATTCAGGGAGACATCACTCTCCCCTCAACCTCTGTGCGCCTTGTGTTTCCATAAGAAAGAATACAGAGGAGAGGCTTCCTAGTCTCTTTTGTGGTCTTTTAAAAGTCGCAAGGATTACGAATAAGACTAAATAATAATAATAATAATAATAATAATAATAATAATAATGATAATTACAATAATAATAATAATAATAATAATAATAATAATAATGATCAAATAAATATTATAATCCAATCCTATACTATAATACTATATAGTAACCTTTCCACGTTGTAATCCGTAATCTGGTTCCCTCTAGGATGTATCGGGCTGTGCTATTTGCGTTCTGTCTGCCGCTGCCTCAGTTTCATGGCTCGAGCGAGATGCTGCTAAAAATAATAGTATGTCTCAAGCCCCCAACGCCCTCATAGCAAGGCGTGTGTGTGTGTTGGGTCACCGGGGCCTAGTGATAACCTGTGTGGCTCATGCCTAGGACACCTTCTGTGATACTGGGCTGTGTGTGCACTTTCCGAACAGCCTGACTGACACACTGTGCAGCCGCCGGTACTGCCTGTGTAAGGTCAGGTGTGGGAATCCTGGTTCAGCCCGAGTGGCATCGGCTGTGCGGAACCGGAACTGTTAGTGTTACATTAACTCTATATAGACTCGGAACAGCCTGTGCCGGAAGCACTGGCTGGCTACCCGGGAATACCTGCAACCATAGCGACAGTTTACTAGTAATGTCAGATAGCCTTGTTACATGCCCAGTTTTACAACAATGAGTTAATACGTACTACTTTGAGTGCTGCGGCTGCTGCTGTTACTATGTGCTAGTAATTACGAGTGCTGCTACTACAACTAAAACAAAAAGAACTACTACAACTACTACTACTATTACTACTACTACTACTACTACTACTACTACTACTACTACTACTACTACTGCTATTACTACTACTGTTAGTAATACTACTACTATCAGAACTACCAGTAATAATCATAGTAATCATAATTATAATAATGATAACAATAATAATGTGACAGTGTTGATCTGATGTAATAATGTTATAACAAAATCGTTCTACAGATTTTCCAAGATTTACCAAAGATCGAATTATGGACAAGCAATGAAATAGAAAATAAAAATCCAAAGGAACATACAACTTCCATAATCTGTAGGTTTTCTTTGCCTAGAATGTTGGACTTGTGTTTTCTTCAAACATTTATTCGGTCACCAAAATCAACCTAGCTCCCTGCAGCTTCTCTGCCTGTGGCCGGCGTGGCGGCGGGGCGCGGCGCGTAGCAGGCGCTATGGCGGAAGTACAGCACTTACCACCCCAGGTGTCGGCACAGGACTATATGACCAACCTTATGGTGGATGCAGACGAGGACGACGACGTGAGGTTACACTTGTCAGCACTATGTGGGGATGTGCGGGGCATGCAACGCACCCTGCAGGACCCTGCCTCCATCACCTGGCTTGACCACCGAGTGCGTCCCTACCTCTCCCCGCCCCTCAGGCTGGCTGTCACAGGTCAGTTCACACACAACAAATACTGGTCTAACTTCACTTTTAAGTAACCTCTATAAATTGGATTATGTGTATATATATATATATATATATATATATATATATATATATATATATATATATATATATATATATATATATATATATACATATATACATATATACATATATATATATATATATATATATATATATATATATATATATATATATATATATATATATATATATATATATATACATATATATATATATATATATATATATATATATATATATATATATATATATATATTATATAATACTAGAATTTTAACTCGTGATTGGCTGCAGGGAAGCAATGGTTCTCGTTTATTCTATATATTTTTTCGACTATATATGTGCTTCCGTCTTTTGAGCAGCGCCTCTATAGACTTTTTTCTAGTTATATTCTAAGATTTAATCACGAGTAACTTTTGTCCTATTTCAAATGTGCACCCAAGGGAACTTAACCTTTAATCAAGGAGAAACACCATTGGTAAAGACCATCCACACATTGAGTTACAGACACACTCAGGAAACATTATACACCGTTGTGAAGGAAGTCACACCTTTGGGATACACATACTTTGGAAGGAATTAATGTCTTCATAAAGGCAATGTATCATGGGAAGGGAGACGCACCATTAGGAAGGGAGACACGACCTTGGGAGATTATGTAACTTTGAGATATTACACGGTAACTTGCTGAGTCTGGTAATTTCCTTCACCACTTCTGCACGACTTATTTCTTCCTTGTCTCTAACGTACGAATCGTTGAATTAATCCTGCTATATACAACCCTTAGATATGCTACGCGTTTTCCCTTCTTCACTTGGACATATTTCTTACCTCACTTGTAAAGTATCTTCCTTTCTCACTTTATTTTTCCGACCCATGATTAGAGGGTTAAGGCGATAATAAGCTAATAAGTGTAGTTTTGAACATCCCACATCTAGTAAAGGATGGAGACTTATTAGACCCATTGAGCTTAGGGTGATCACCTGTCCCTTAAAATACGGAATCGTTCCGTATTGAAGACTGAGGAGTGAAATGTTGACTTGATATGAAATGTTGACTTGATATAAAGACAAATTTTGGCAAGTTTTGGCAAATCCACCCGACACGAATTTCTGCGTTTGCCCTCTGACCAAACACCCAACCAGGGCACAGCAACATCCATCATCATCTACCAAAGACACTCAATGTTATATATTTCGAATACATTAGAGGAAAGTAAGATGTTTGAGACCATTACAGTGGGTTTAATACATAAGATTTATATTATATATGTTGCTTTTGATATAAAATAAACCCAAAACAAGCATAATGATTGAAATATATTAGGAAAGTTGTAGTAAATAGCGACATGTCGGTCTCTAACCTTGGGGAGGAGGGCGGGGCATGTGTAATTTCATATCAGGATATATTTTCGAATAAATTCCAGGTGTTATTAGGTAAGAATAACTACATAGAATGTAATAATGTATATTACTGTATTTATTTGATAGTAAAAGAAGACAAGGCAAATGCTGTTATTGGATATTTAGAAAGGATAAATATGATGCATTATCGTACATAACAATCATGTTATGTCATGTTTGGCTCGGTAGATTAACCTCGATATATGGATATATCGATGTATCGTTACAGATAAAAAAAATATATAACAGCTTTTATACACTATAAACACCATTATAATTTAATAACATCATTATTACGTGTGAATTAGTATGTGAAAATATAGAAGAAGCAATTAACTAAATAAATAATAATGCTTTATCGAGGTAAGAGGAAATGAGCTTTGCCCCAAGAGGCCATAACTCCGCCCATTTAAGAGGCTGTAGCTCCGCCCTCACGTTCATCTTTTGTTAAGGAAGCGCATTAAACTATTATATAAGGATAATAATGAAATAAACTTAGCGTCAGGGTAGCCACGGAGGGTTATAGAGTTAGGTTATGAAGGACTATTGATAAAAGGGAACAAGATGCAGGCAGGAGACGAGATATTGCTAGCTAGTAGTGTGTTAAGGACTTGTGGAGACTGGCTGTGAATGTGTTGTCTCTGCCGCTGCTGCAAAAGAGTGATCTCACGCATGCGCACCTCCCTCTATCCAAATAGGACGCCTCTAAACGTGTTCGTGAAGGACACAAAATTTCACAGATGTTTTGGCCACTGATGTAAACGCCTTTATTCCGTATCTGGCTGTATGAATAGTCAAGCAAATGAAATCATGAATTCAAAATCATCGTGATCAAATATTGAGTCACCAGTTCACAAAAATATGAGTGTGTTAGGGATCGTCGTGCGATACATGAACAGAGAAGTGGTATAATTTTTCAGGCTGTCCTCTCTCTGTCCCTTCTCACTGAAAACGGAGATTGTTTTTTTCTGATGTACAGGAAGTAGTAGAGAAGGTCAATATGATGAGCAGACTCAACATAAACATGGATGAGATGTATAATGAGTTGACAACCATTAATGTAAGTGTGGGAAGACTGAGCCAAGAAGAGGATTGCAAGTTTAAAGATTCAGCTGCTAAGTGGATGCCTGTCTTCCAGACCCGTGACCTCCCCAACGTGGTGTCTGTCGTCTTTTATATATTAAATGTACTATCCTCAACTGGATACGTAGAAAGAATATTGTCAATCATGCACAATAAGTGGAGTGACACTAGGAACAGATGCTCCGTTCAACTCATCAAATGTATTGATGTCAAACTGATTGTTGCTCTGTATTTGTAACAGCTGTGCTGAATTTCTCACAAACATTGGGAAAGATAAAAAGCTTTTTACTGCAGCAAGAAGCAACACAAAGTATACATGGAAAAATGTATAAGTAATAGCTTATTAGCCATTATACTTATATATTTTTCCATGTATACTTTGAGTTGCTTATCCGTATTCCTGGTACGGTTTTCTCCAAATGAGTTAAAAAAAAGTTTTTTAAGGGAAATATTTGTTCAATGTCAGGTTATTTAGAAATTATTGTATTACTGATAACTCAACTGATAAATGTGTTCTGAAATATTTCCTCGCATTTAGTCCAGATAACCTTAAATTCCTCCTAATACAGAGTACGTATGAAACAACTTATCTTTAAGCCCTGCTGATAGATGGGCTCTATCCACGCTCCAGTCCCACTCGCCATCACTGTTACACCTTTACCTACTGCGTTCCATAAAAAAAAAAAAAAAAAATATGTTGTTAAATATGTTTACATATTTAACAACTACAGATCTTTAAAAAATCCTTATTTTCTAAAATGTTCAAGGCGGAGAGATACATATTATATATATATATATATATATATATATATATATATATATATATATATATATATATATATATATATATATATATATATATATATATATATATATATATATATATAATATGTATCTCTCCGCCTTGAACATTTTAGAAAATAAGGATTTTTTAAAGATCTGTAGTTGT
This sequence comes from Cancer borealis, assembly GCA_036785275.1. NCBI lineage: Eukaryota > Metazoa > Arthropoda > Malacostraca > Decapoda > Cancridae > Cancer > Cancer borealis. The sequence goes on along the minus strand of JAXIVD010000129.1, from coordinate 155,805 downwards.
TAAATATGTAAACATAACAGTCCAATGTAGAACACTCACCCCAGGTAGCAAGGCACTTGGAACAGGGACGGCGGAGACGATTATCAACAAACCCCAACACCGGTGTCGCGTGGTTGGAGGTCTGTTTATGTTTGAGAGGTTAACCTCCTTCACCTCGATCAGCCACCAGCTAGACATAACTAACCCAAGGCCACACTCCCTAACCAAGAAACCACACACTACCTCTGCACCAATATCACCTCTTCCCTCTGACCAACCTCTCGCCCACCTAGTTGACCACTGCCTAGACTCGCGGACACCGGACAGGGTCGCCAACTCACCTCCCGCGAAACACTTCAAACAATTGAATCATCTGCGTGAATCCCGGTAACCACCCACTCAACCACCATAACACTACAAGATTCAGAATTTTCGAGAATTTAGACAATCCTGCTCCAAGTATAATGTATATTCTTAATTCAATAAATATAAATATTTTTTAATGTGGAAATTCTATGAGATGGTTCGTTAAAAGTGGTTCACCATATGTATTTAAAGAGGCATGAACTGCCCTTGGCAAATAAGAAGGACCCCTTTAAAAATGTAAAGTGTTCTCAGGGTTTAAAAGAGAGAATTAAAAAAAACTCAGAATGGGATGTGAAACCTTGAGAAGATGTCATGAGGTGTCATGAGAGAGGTGTTCATATCAGAGTTGAGGAACTTTTGAAAGTGTCCTTTGAAAGGATAAGTTGCCTTCAGAAAGGCAGATTGTGACATTCCTACAAAATGAGGAGCTGTCCTTGGAGATTGAAGGCACATTCAGCAGAATGAAGGTGGCTTTAGTGTGTGGTATTCCCTTCAATTAAAAACTGCCTTTTCATCTGTTGTAAACAATCACTTTTCGCTATTACAGTACTGCACTAATATTTTTTCTTAACATTATACCCTGATGGGATGTTGTCTGTGTCAGGCGGAAACCAGGAATGTGTGCAGCTACTGGTGGCAGCAGGAGCTAACATTGAACTGGAGGATGTGAAAGGCCAGTCACCATTGTTCGTGGCAACCTCACAGAAGAAACCCATCATTATGAAGGTTGGATTACCATTCTTTTTCCTTATTTGAATAAACTTATCACACTGTAGTGATGGGATCAGTGATACCTTTGAGTGGGTTACGCCTCTACAATATTTCCTTCACTCACTCAAGTCAACCTTAAAATGTTAAACTACAAAGCCTATACAGCTTGAACATGTTGCCGTCCCTCCCCAAGTATGAGTGGTGTGCTTGTTTGTTTGTTTGCACATAACTTATGCATACAATATAACTATATTTTAGTATGTTGTCAGTCCCATGGAATTGTTGGACACCTCCAGTGCTTCAAGTGGGCTGACTATTCTCAGTGAACGTCCAACACAAGCAAACATCAACATTTGATCCACTTTCTACAGTTATAGTTCTCCCTAATTTGCTCCAAACAATTATGAGAAGAACTTCCTGATGTCTCCTCCCTTGGAAGAGTAATGCTTCAGTCTTTAAAACACTAAGAAATTTATCTAAATGGTGACCACGAGTGGCTAGAAATCGTACCCCTGAGAGAACACTCAAGGCACACAAGTTTCTACCAATCAGACCAAAACGATCACCAAGCTTAAGTGGAGTTCTGTTGACCTTGATTGTCCCATCACTACACACGTATATCCGGTCCTGCTGTGAATCCTTTAAAAAAATATCGTATAATTCTCCCCATCTCTGTAATGAACTATCACTGCTTGTTATGCTAAACTGACATGGGTAATAGCAATTCATGGATATCCTTTGTATTATATGTATATGCATTAAATACATGCGTATTTTCAGACTTTGTTAGAGGTTGGAGCTAACCCTGAGGGCAGCAAGAAGAACCGCTGTTCACCACTCCTTGTGGCTGTGCGGGATGGCTTTACAGAAGGTGTCAGGGTGAGGCTTCCCTACCCAGATGCAACCCCTTCATAACACTACAATGGAAACACTACCCACATTACAACCACTACAAATACACTTACAATGGAAACACTACCCACATTACAACCACTACAAATACACTTACATCACAAGTGAAGGACACACGACAACTCAAAACATACTGCAACTTACTCACACACATGCAACTAAGGGATACGTTTTACAAGAGAAATCAGTTAACTCACCTATAGCTTTTTACAATAGATTATCATCCTTTCAGAACACATACTTTCAAGTAGAATTTCATTTTGCGATTAACAGAAGTACTCACTCATGCAACTATCCACATAAGTAATGAATGAACATCAGATTAACATTGTCCATACCTTGTCCTTCCTCAGCTCCTATTGCAGTATGGGGCAGACCCTGAACCTTTTGAGCAGATCTGTACCTGTGTCCCTGGCTGGCCACTACACCATGCTGTTGTGTATGCCCACTTCCCATGTTTCCTAGAGCTGGTGAGGGGTGGTGCTGTTACCAGCCTCTCGTTGCTGCCCAACCAAATTTGTTCCAAGATAGTGGCCCGGTTGTCCATCCCCCATGCTATCCTCAAATATGCTAAGTGAGACATGAGAGTACATGGTTTTATTCTTAACATAAAGAAAAAAGGTAGAATGTACATGCATAAATAAACAAAATGTTTATATAATAGTGCAAAAGATTTCATGATTTATTTAAGCAGGGAAATAATGTTTATCTGCTACATTCCATGAATACGTCTGAAGAAAGTTAAATTTCATACTCAACAAATAACTAATAATAGGAAATGTTTATCTCTTCATGAAAACTGTTACCAGTATTTATGGACTGATCTAATATTTCATACATCAAGTTTTTTTTTCCAGGAAGCTTGGCAGTGCATCAGTAATTTATTTTGAACTGTTGCATTTGTTTTGTGCAGGGAAAGGCCAGAGTTTGTGTCCCTGTACCATGAGAGTGGAGGCAATTTGTGGCAGCTGAATGCAGGAGGCACCACAGGCTCTGAGGAATTCACTGAAAACTCCACGGCCAAAGAAATGCTGAAGGCACTTCTAGGTGAGTATTACTGAGACCAAACACAATTTGTCTCACTAACAAATCCGTAAATGGGAATGAGTCTACATGTGTATTTAGGGATTAAGTACATAAGAACCAACAAATACTTATCATCATCTGTTCATAAGTGACTAGTGCTTCTAGAACAGTAAATGTCCTTTAATTTGACCAATGGTGATTCATATTAGTGGATTCTTCAGACTATTGGGGATACCTGTGAAAAGTGTGGAATATAATGTTAGGGTTAACGAGACCTGTTCCTTTCACCAAGAAGCTGCCACGAGCCAGGATCAAACTCCCAACCTTTAGTCCACGAGCCGAGCACTGTACCAGAGTCACCCAGTTCTCTTAGGAGTAATGAGAGCAGAAACTATCCACAACTTAAAAATTAAACTTCATTAACTAGATATGGAGACAAGACATCACATGCATAACTCATTTCTTTTATGTTACAACTAGATAAATATAACTAAGCAAATACATACACACACGTCCACATTCCCCTTCAAGGTGCTACAATACCAAAGTAACCGAACATCTAACCATCTCTTCCCCAGGAACGCCACTCAGTCTCAAGTCACAGTGTCGCATCACAGTCCATCGGTTGTTGGGGCGGCAAAGGCTGGCACACCTCTCCTCCCTCGATGTGCCATCCTGTCTCACTTCATTCTTGAATTATGACGAGTTTTCCCGAAATTTACAAAAACCAAAGAAAGAAAAGATGGGGCAAGATGAGATTTCAGAAGAATAGTTTTTACTTTTATTCAATTTATGTACTGGATTTAGAAAAAAAATTTCTTGACACAGAACCAAGAATATCATTATCAATATTAATCTGTCTATAGTCTTCAATGCCTCGTTTCCTAAGGAAACGTCCCTTAAAGGGATAAAAGATGATTATATAATCCCCCCAATCTAGGTAATTATAGACCATATAATACTGCTAGGATTTATGAGAGCACTAACCCTCTCACCAAGAAGCTGCCAGAGGCCAGGATCAAATTCACAACCTTGAGGCCATGAGGCGAGCACTGCACCACAGAGCCAGCCCGGCCCCCCTTAAAGGGATAGCCATGGCAGAAGAGCCTCCACCTCTCCCTATCCATAACGCTCCTTCCTTACCTGTTCAAACTCTTCCCTTCCATCAGCACCTCTTTCATGCAAAATATAATACTTTAAATAAGAAACAAAGCCTGCTTTTAATAATGTAGATCTAACTATTACTAACCAATTAAAAAGTTGTAGTAGGTGTAGCAATGAGCAGCCCTTGAGTGAGTGTCAGCTGCTGGTCTCCATGACATCACCTTAGGCATTAATGCACATAACACTTAACTGACTTTTATACAGAAAAGCTTTATGTATTGTATATTTATAAATTGTTGCTCTCTAGTCACTTTTATCAAAGAAATTTCTTTACATTTTGTTATATTTGGAATTTAAATATATATGATGTTACTTGAAAATACATGTTTAGAGTTTCATTATTGTCCTGTAAAATCATCCTGGTATGAGTGAATTAATGCAATTAAAGTGACCCCCAGGTCATATGGTGCTTTGATAAGCTGAAAGGCAAACAGAAGAGTAAAGAGATAACAGCAAGGCAAACTATGGGGAAGGAAAGAACGGTTAGTTATAAAAAGACAAAAGAAAACCCCCACTAAATGCTGCCTCTAAAGAAGAAAATATGAAAGTTCCAAAGTGTGAGTCCCTTTACTTTATGAAATGTGTTAATCCTCCTCTTCTGTTGGAGTGTAAGTCCCTGGAAATGAGAACAATTGATTGACACATTAATGTAAAAACAAATCAAGAAACACTAGGTAATAGTACACTGCAATCACTTCAATGATGCAGTACTTCCTGTGTTAAGATATAGAAACACCTTCATTGTCTCCATCCAACACAGTGTGCTAAGAGACAATGCAGGTTGTATAATCCTAAATGAACCATTGTATGCATCGTATGGAAAAAATTAATATTACAAAAACTGGTAAAATTTTATTAAATTGTAAGCTATCAGTATTACAAAGATAAAAGAAATAATATATGCATTTTATTAATACTAAATAAAGCTCTGTTTCTTAGTTACTTCTATTCAGGAATGACTGGCAGAACCAGGAAGAGATTCTATACTCTATTCAGCACCTACTTGGTCCAGCCATCACTGCATACCACCTGCTGCCTTACTCAAGCAAGCACAGCAGGAATGTGTCCAAATATCAGTAACGGACTAGACTTCTTAATGCAACGCCACATAAACACACACAATCACACCACTAAATACAAAATGTGGTTATAAAATGTAAAAAAAATGATTGCACCTTTTCTATGCCGTACAGCAAAATACTGCACTTCTAAAATATGTAGAATATCTAAGAGCTATTTTGGTCCGGAAAACTAGCATTGGATTGACTTATATGTGCAGCTGTATGCTAAAGCAGATATATGCTCCTAGATTATATAATTTGCAATACAATAATACTGTGCTAAAAGCTTCTGTTGCAGAAGCATTTTTGAGAGATCATGAATAAAGGTTAGAGTGGGGAAGGGAAAAAACACATCAGCACCATGGACAGAACCATCTCCTCCTTGGAGACAGAAGATGCAGAAGCACCAGACAGGAGGTTCTTGATTCACGCGAGGGATGGCTTCCAGGTAAGTGCGGTTCATTTGAATTTTGTGCTATTCAAAAAGCAATTCCAAAGTTAATTTAAATTTCATGAGTATTTTGAATAATTTTTGTTAAATTTGTCATACAAGTTATTCTAAATTTGCGTATTTTAAACATGTGTAAATCAATTCTCTACTGTAATGTTGTGGACCTTAGATTTCTGGGTTGCTCTGAACATTTTTTTCCCCTTGCCTACCCACTGATATCTGTGAAAACTATGTTCATTTATGGTTATGACTTTCTGTGTTGACAATGACTGTAGTGAAGCTGTACAGGCCGGGGAGGGAAGGAGCCTCTATAGTCTATGGACAGCAGCAAAGCAAACATGAATGCTCTGCTCAATGGAATGTCTGGGAGCATTGCGCACATGGTATAAATGGGAGATTCACAGCATTTAGATTAAAAAAAAAAACTTGCATATATATCTCTTGTATGGCACTTGGAAATTTGAAAAGCTTGTGTTGTAGAAAACAAAAAAATAATGGAAATATTCTTACGACCCCTCACTGCATGCATCCAAACTTTTGGCATCTTATGGAATGATTTGAGACCTTTTTCAGGATGATACAATAAATGCATCAATTATTTCTAATACACCATGAGCCACACCTTCAGTTAGTTATTCCAGAAAAAAATTGATGACATTTTTTTAAGTAGTAGTATGATATTTTTTTCTGAGGATGAAACGCGAGGATGATGGCATAATGGCTATGTTATATTGATGGAGTGTTGTGGATTGTTGCTTCAAGTTCCCCAGAAAGTGGAGTGTTGGGCAAGATCCTGTGGACGAAATGATGGTGGACAAGCACACTTGAGGGGGGCAGCTGGGCAGTCCTGGCTCTTAATCACTGTAACCAAAACAAAATGAGAGAGAGAGAGAGAGAGAGAGAGAGAGAGAGAGAGAGAGAGAGAGAGAGAGAGAGAGAGAGAGAGAGAGAGAGAGAGAGAGAGAGAGAGAGAGAGAGAGAGAGAGCGAGAGAGAGAGGAGAGAGAGAGAGAGAGAGAGAGAGAGAGGGAGAGAGAGAGAGAGAGAGAGAGAGAGAGAGAGAGAGAGAGAGAGAGAGAGAGAGAGAGAGAGAGAGAAGAGAGAGAGAGTCACTAAAACAGTAGACACATACCTAACTACACTATTACTGTTTAATTAGACTTAAAACATATATTGTTAGTTTGTTAGAATAAAACTAACCGTAGTCTTTAATCTAAAAACAATTAAGCTAATTTTCCATGCAAAACAAGCACTTAAATTCAGGTGGAAAATGTTCAACTATCTTGTTACAATATGAGCACTAGTGAAAATACGTCATCATATAAAAAAAATACTATAAAATAGTAATGAAGTAGATCCCTATAATAAAATGGAAACACCTAAACAAATACATGTACTGGAATCAGATTATAATCCTCTGCCTGAACACCTTGCCATAAATGTTAATGAAGGGAACAAAATGTCACTGTTTAGGTGACATCATTTCATAATGGCAAAGCACAACAACTCCTTTGAATATCAATAAAAGCTCAAACCACACACCATCCTCAATCTAATGGACTTTGGAAAATGGACACCATCTGCTATTGGACCACTGAGGGCAGAACCATTCTAAAAGTCCGCTGCTTGAAAAATGTGTTCCCAAGGTGCCAGAGTGGATGGTGCTGATGGTGAGAAGTTGCTGTTCAATCAGGCATGTAAGGCTGTTTGAGCTCTCAGTAAGAGTGGCAAGAGGACTAACACCACCACCCTGATACTGATCCCTTGGCACACCAGACTGCTGTACCCTAAGGCCTACACCAAGTATGTTTCAGCATGTCATGCACGGCCGACACTGTGTCAAACCCTGTGGACGGATCAATGAATACTTGCACCACCTCACCTTGACACCTTTTTGCACTTGTACACTGGAGTGAGACCAGGGACCAGGGAGTAATGTGGGAGGACATGCAGGGGCTTTAAAAGGCCCAGAATGACATGAAAATGGTCATTGTGCACACCTTAGAGAGTCTGGTCTCCTATGACAACCGCTGAATACCAAGCAACGGACAAATAGATCCCTATTTAGTCCATTAAATCAGGGATGGAGTGCATATTACCAGCAACCATTTAGCTTATATATACAGGTATACCATTGATTTATCAGCAACTATTGGTCCGGCAAAATGGTTAATTCCATAAGGCTCTGGAACCAATGGTGCTGGTAAATCCATGGTGTACACACACACACACACACACACACACACACACACACACACACACACACACACACACACACACACACACACACACACACACACATACACACACGCACACACACACACACACACACACACTTCTATCAATGTATATATACTAGTATATATATTTTGGAATGAAAAATAAGTATACCTAATCCAATAGTATATGATGAAACATTTAGTCACCTTGAAGCAGATTTAGTTCTCACACAATCACCACATGTGATGCCAGGACAGAGAGACTCGTACAGTTCGTATTTACAATAATGTGAAATTCTAAAGCTAATATTCTGTTTCTACTGTTACTATTAAAGTCCATTATACTTCACTTTAACACAGTCATGTCTGATATTAGCTAGTCACCAACATTAAATTGTATTCTACCTTACTCCACTTATTTACTAACTATATCACAATTGTATGTACAAGTTTTCATATAACCTGAACCTCTTCACTGAGTCCTAACACATCAACATGAGTGAACGGGTAAAGCAAAGTGATGGTGCTTAAGAGGAGTAAAAATTAGGTGGTTCATTTTGAATGCCACATATAGAAGAAGATTTAAATGTCCAAAAGAATGTGAAATTAATCTGAATAAGAAAAGAACGGAGGTGGTACATGAATCTCGGTACCTTGGTTCAATTTTGTGCAAACATGGAAACATAGAAATAAGATAATAAGATAGAGTTATTGGGTTTCAAATGCATACACTGTAACGAAGGACAGAAACCATGCAAGTCAAAAGGGACTGGGTGATAGAATAATTTTACCAACAATAATAGAAGTAACAAATCATGGATCCAAGTAATAGAGATAATATACCTGAGAAAAGCCTACAGTGGATGGAGAATAGATGTTAGAAGTAAATAAAGAGTGTATAAGAAAGAGAAGTGAAGCAAAAGAATGTGGAGTGATTGAGATGGTTTGGATACAGAAAGAATGCCAGAGTGAAATGACAAATAAAAGATACAGTGAGATAAAGTAAATAAGTGGGGCATAATAACAGATGTAAATTATGTATGCCAGGCATGCTGAACTTATGTTTAACATTCTCTGAAACTGACTGTAAAGAAAAGGCTCCACTGTACCAGCCTCCTCCTGCTTTGATGTATTCAGAGAGGCAAGACATATACATCTAGAAATATACATACAAAAATAAATACAATGAAAAAGGTAATGCCAGAGTGCCATGCAAAGCTACTTACTGTGTGATTAACCTGACTACAGCGGCACTAATACCCGCAGCCCTCTAGCACTCCGTCCCTGAGGGTGGCCCTGTGTCAGAGTCAGCTGAGCCTCCCGACACCAGGGTCTCCCCTGAGCTTGTGCTCCCAGTAGAGTGACGCCAAGACGTCACTCTGGGAGAAAGTGTTAAAAGTGAGAGTGCTGGGAAGCTTGGAGCAAAGTTGTCTTTTAAGAAAGGTATCATGGAAATTATTTAAGTCATAGATACACCATGTGATGATCAAACACAAATTATCAATCTGATATAGTAATGAATATATATTTAAAGACAATTTCAAGAGTTTGATATCTAGTGTGAAGAAGTAGTGTTCCCTGTCTTGACTCAACACATGGTGAAGAATGACTTTGTCCAACCTCACCAGCAACAAATTAAGTATTAAAGCCAAACCCCCATGCTACTGGATAACCTGAACCCCAACACACCAATGGAACACACGCACACACACACACACACGCACACAAACACGCGCACACACACACATACACACACAACACAGACACACACATGCACTCTCTCTCTCTCTCTCTCTCCACTCTATTATACAATGAGGTGCTTAGGAGCATTATCATGAGGCACTAACAACACTATTCTGTCAAGCCATGGCCGCTGAACAAAGGTAATCATTCATTATCATTATCATTGTTTGGAAAGGTAATCATTCATTATCATTATCATTGTTTGGAAAGGTAATCTCATGTTTGCACGTCGCCAGATGGCAGCTCTCCAAAATGCATGAAAGGCAACTCAGAAAAGAATCAATCAAATAGATCCACGAGATGACTGGTGATTCAAACTCAAATGTAAATAAAATATCTTTCATACAATGTAAAAAAGATGGGTAAAAAATGTACATGATGACGGGAGGGAATTGATGCATTGCAGATGTGACAAGAGATGTGTGTGTCATACAATGTTAGATTTAAGTGTGAATAACAGTGAAGAGTTAACAGTTAACAAGTTTTCAATGAACAAAGTGAATGTTAATAAGGAAATTTTGATGCAGGACAGTTGGGCAACTACTGTGTTATTGTATTTCATCCTCGATGGTGACATTTAATATAATATGTACAGCAATTATTGAACATAAACTTGATATGTGTGTGCACCAATACACACATATGCAGTCCAATATTTTGAACAAACACTTAAATAAGGTGAGAGCACACTGACTCATGTTTAAATACAACTGATAAACTCACTTCACATCTGTAAAATATTACCAATTAATTAATCTATTTTGTAACCAATTTTTCAAAAATTATTGGTCTGTTTTTTGGTTACTTTTATGAGACAAGCAATACTTCAGAATAGAAAAGAGAAAGAGGAAGGCTGGAGACGACTCAAGGAGAATTGAAAATATTTAAAGTGGCTTTGTTTGGACAATAATTACGGACACTTCCTACAAATAAAAATCCTGTACACGAACTTTGATATGTGAAATGGCCATCAACATTAGGTTAGGCAGATTTTTTAAACTCATGATGAGGATGCTGCCACCAGCACCACCATCACATGTAATATAATTTCAGTACCACCACAACCTCCTACACTTACACTACCTATCTATACTAAACACCACCACCACCATACAAGCTATCTACCTCCCCACCACCCACATTTCCTACACCACCACCACCACCACCATTCACACTCCACACTAAGCACACCTCCACCACTACCACCACTACCACCATGCACAGTCCCAGCAGCCCACCACCTACCCTGTCGGCACGCGCAGTGTGGAGCAGGAGGACACAGTGCTGCATGCGGGGAAGTTAGTATTGGGGATTAGTTAGATTGTTGTTGTTGTTGATCCTGTTGTTGTAATGCATCATGCTACAGCTAGTGCAGTATATACGTATGCTATGTACACACATATGCACAAATTTGTTCACACACACACACACACACTCACACACGATGTACATGCTTCCACATATGCTTTCCATGTGCATGTGCATATACACACACAATCACACACAATTATCTGAGAACATCTTAAATTTTTTCGGTCTGGATGCAACTTAAAAAAAAAAATTTCCTATCTCTACTCACTATCAGTATACCTGTAACCTCACACTCTTCAGACACTCCTAACTTGTCTGTGCTAAACTTGACTTTCCTCACTTCAGGTAAAATTATGACTACCAACACACACAAAACATCCTTCTCATTTCCTATATCTTTTCAATACAATGTTCTTTAAGATTCAGCTGCTTTACTACTCACTTGGAATATGAGTTACGACAAAAATATTACATCTGGGCTCAATAGAAAGTCATTCCCACTTCAAAACTCCATTGGTGTTACATATGTATAACCTTTCAATACATCACCAAACTGTACATATCCTTACTTTCCCTACATAAACCTTTACAATCTACACACTGAATCATCTCCATCTCTAACTGGCTAGTCAAAGTTGCCTCATCACTACCTCTCTTCCCTCCCCTTAACCTTAACCTGTGTCTCACCTGGAGGGCCGAGTGAGGTGGTTTATAGTGATCATGGGTGCCAGGCCATCGGTAAACTTGCTGTAGTTCCGTTCCAGCTCCCTGTGGTACTCCCGCATGTCCTGGCCAATCAGATTCTTGTTCCTCCGCAGGGCATCATAGCATCTGTCAGGGTTGGATGGCTATTCATGACATAACTTACACATCAAGAGTACTTAAGAAATGACTGCAATGAGTTTCTAATCATTCCTACTTGAAACATGGTAATTTTTCAACATGTTCAGCTTTCTTAATACTATAACCAGGTTTCTAGAATTACTGTAGTTATTTTTAAACCTTCTTTCCGGGTTAGGTTTGGGTTCAGTTGCTCAGATTATGACAGGATCCAACCGAGTGAACCCAAACCTCATCCACACAAGATTAAAAACCTTGAATGGCTCTGAAAAACCTAGTTAGTGTTAGGAAAAGCAGGATATAATTTAGAACCAACTTGTCATTCATGTATATCAAAGTAAGACTGAAGAAAAGAGTCTTAATGAAGCTTGAATATCTGATGATTGGTTGTTAGGTACAGTCTTGACACTCCTACTGATGCCTCATTACTTCACTGGATCACTTACTTTTTGGAGAAGTCTTTGAAGCATAATCTGAGTTTGTTCTGCAGTCGTGATGGAGACTTGCGGCTCTCCACCAGGTCTGAGAGGAAGATGTGTGCCACCTCCATCGGGCCTTGATTCACTGTTGTGCCGATGCAGCCCTGAAGTGTGGTGGCAGTTTGTGTTGGTGAGTGATTAATTCAATGATTCTATGAAATGTATAAATATATCTGGAGTCATTACATCAGATCCATAAGAGGAAGGAACATAGATGGAGATACTTTCATTACATAACCATAGATTAACATGATTACATTGGTTTTAATACAAATAATCGTCTTCCTAAAAATACAAAGAAACAGGCAGAACGGAGGAATGTATAACATAAAAAGTATTCAAAATATGAAAAAAATATCTACCACTTCTCATCAGCCTCTTTTTTCTCCAACAGTCATATTTTCCTATTCATCAAGAGAGATTCCTTGCTATGTAGGGATAGTAAGTAAGGTTAAGGTTGAGTAAAGCATTCACCTGGAGGACCATCTGGAGTATTTTGTGGTCCGGAGGGTCTTGCTTGATGGCAGAATACAACTCTTTGGTCTTCTTCTGTATGTCTTCAATGGCCACTTCTATGGGAGTCAACACCCACTGTGGAAGGAGATACCACACACACATTACCAACACTATGGATATTATCACCTGTAAGAATAGTATCCCTGTATTCACTGTGGGTCATAAAGGATGACAAAAAGGGATGGAGCACAGAGGGGGAAGGGAGAGCAATGTCTCCCTAAACCCTGATTGCTCTGTCTTGTCTTCTTCCTTTCAAGTGGGATATAAGACAGGGAATGAGGAGGTGCAAAGGAGAACTGGTGTTATGAATTGGATGGTCAAGCAGAGTAGAGTGCGTTGAGGTGATTTGAACACATGGAGAGAATGTATGAGGACCAGTTGGTGAAGAGAATAGTTGGATCTAAAGTGGAAGATGTAAGGTTGAGAGGAAAGTGAAAACAGAGTTGAATGGTTGCCCAGCTACTCACCGACATTCTGTCCACCACCTGGATGCGAGTCTTGACATAAGGGAACATGTGCATGGTGGTGAGGATAGTCTTGCGCTTGTACTGTTCATTCAGCTCCCCGTGAGCCCTGCCGTCGGGGGTGAAGGGTGTGGAGAAGATGAACCGCTCTGGGGGTGAAATTATAAGTCTTGAATTTGTAAGGAATTTTGAGGCAGCTTGAGGCAGGCATCAGGCAAACATGATAAAAGCCATATAAGTAACTCATACATCACTTCTTACAAAGTAGAGCAAATCAGGAGATTGTGAAGGTGGATCTGAGCACACTTACTGATGTTGTAGTTCTGCTCAAAGGAAGTGACTCGGTCCTTGTACTCATAGTCATCAAAGTAAGGCTCCACGTAGGTGATCTGGATGAAGGCCTTGTCAGGGTTCAGTTTGGTGCTGTCTACAGTGTTGCTGTCCTTGATTATCGACACATTCTCAGGACCAAAACGGTCTGAATAGAAACCCTGAAAGAAAGACAATAGTGGATTTTAAAGAGAAGAATGAAATAAGAATTAAGTTAAGGTTTTCAGTGAGTTTCCTGTCTCAAACACTTCCAGACTTATAATGAGAGGAAAAGCTTTGAAATATATGAATTGTTACCTTTAATCTACCACCTTACATTTATCTTTCTATATACCAGGCTGTTTTCCCCCTAAAGGTGGGTAGCCAAGACAAGGCACACATACACATACACATACACATACACATACACACACACACACACACATACACTCCTCTCACATAGCCTCTAGGGCCCCAGAGTTGAAGAATGAGTTTACAATGAAGCTGATGGTGTTACCTCTAATCTGTGGGAGATTTCTGGCAGCTTGGTGAGCATGGGTTCTTTGTAGATGAATTCCTCTCCATCCAAGTCCCCAAACTTGGAGCCATAGAAGCCCACGCGGAAGTAGGTGCCAAATATTCTGCGTCCCTCCAGAGCATCAATCTTGGTGAAGGCGTCCTGCAGCTTGGAGTGTATGTTGATCAGCTTCTTCCAGTCTCGGTTCTTCTCACCAATGGGCGTTAGAATCTTGTACACTTCATTAAGACACTCAAACATACCAGCCTGCAATGCAATGCCAGGGAACCATTCAGCTAGGTGGGTAAAAGGATGCCTTGGTGCATACTTACATGTTGAAAAGATGCACAAGTAATGAAAAACAGTCACATTGGTTAACTGAACATCAATAAAACTCTTTCTTTTACTACAGGTGTGCCTGAAGAAGGAAGCAAAACTAGAAAACAATACAACACAAAACAGATAGTCAAATAAAAACAAATCCCTTTCTTTTTGTTGCTTTGAACAAATACATGATTCATGTAGAAGGGGAAGGGTCAGCCTTCTGCCTTAGTCCTTTTTATAACATGTTATCATAACCATGGAATGAATCAATATATTTCAGAGATACTGTAACTCTGAAAGGACAAACATTCCACAGAGAACAATGAATAATGTTGTCTCTAAATTCATAATCCAGATTGTTGATGGCCCAACATATCTACTCGTATTTGAAAGCAATTAGAAAAGTAAGTGACATCATTCAGGAATACACAATGTCATCCCCAGCAAGGCAGCAGCAATCCTTAGGGAGACTCACCTGGTGCAGGGATGAGCTGGCCTGCTCCAGGAGTCCCACCAAACCATTCTCTGTGAAGTACTTCCCAGTACATATCCCTTCTTCATCAGGACTCAGCACATCGTCGGACACTGTGGGGACAAGAGTGCACTGGCTACAGAAAATATGAAAAGGATATAAAAAAAACTGTATTCTAATTGGTCATATATTGTATGTTATCAATTTTGATGCTTGTTCCTTAAAGAGACTGTGATGGAGGTGTCTGCAAACTAATGTCTTGTACTATTAAACAAAAGCAGCCTCAACAATACAACACAATATTCATGGAGACTTAGGACAACAACTCAACACAAGCAGTAAGGTAAAGCACCACAAAGCATGAGGGTGCCGGCAGCCAACACTCACCAGCGCTCTCCTCCAGTACATTAGGTGAAAGTTTGTTGAAGGTGACGGCTCCAATGGGCAGGTGAGGGCAGTCCTCCAGCATGTACAGGTACTCGGACACCAAGGCTGCACTGTGCACCAAACACATGGCAGCCTCGGCGTGCTGTGCCCTCTCACTGTGCTTCTGAGCCATGTTTGCCAGCCAGGTGAGGCGCAGGTCAGGGGAGTTCTGGTAACCTCGTGCTGGGGGGGAGGAAGCAAGAGTGTGTCAAGGTGGGTTGTGGTGCTCAAGGTGTAAGTAATAATGGTGAAGGTAATAGTGTGTGGGATGGTAATGGAAGGGTGGAATCTGTTATCTGCACACACACACACACACACAGGGAGGGAGGGAGGGAAGGAGGGAAGGAAGGAGGGTGGGTGGGAGGGAGGGAGGGAGGGAGGGAGGGAGGGAGGGAGGGAGGGAGGGAGGGAGGGAGGGAGGGAGGGAGGGAGGGAGGGAGGGAGGGAGGGAGGGAGGGAGGGAGGGAGGGAGGTTTATCTTGAGGCAGATTGAGTTGCATCCTCTTTCCACACTTGACCTGCCACTGCCCCACTAGTACAGTACTCACCTATCCTGTACATGAGGTCAAGCAGCATCTCTGGGTCCTCCTGATACTCCTTCATCTTCACTGTGTCAGAAAGGATCATGTGTAAGTTGAACACAAGATCCTGGACCTGTAAATTGTGGAAGTGTTCATTAAGTAGTGTAAGGAAGATGGTGCAGGACTTAAAATAATCAATCATCTCGATATCGCCTGCTCCTCTCCTTATCAAGAATGTTCAAGATACACTCCCACCACACACCTGCTCAGGGAAGGAGGTGTCTTGAAGGTCTGTGTCTTCCTCTGCATAGGTGAGGATGGTCTTGAGGGAGCGGCGGAGGTATGCCTCATTGAAGGTCTGGGATGTGCCCACCAACGAACTCAAGGACATGGTCACCTGCATCTTTACCCTGGCAAAGTTCTGTAAGGGAGGATCAAGTCAGTATTGATGGAGTCACAAGCTTGTACTGTACTATCAACAAATGGTCAATGTCTATATAGGCATTACTAAATGAGAATTATGAGATACAAAGATTTATCTGTTTTCATTCTAAAGATGTTAGTGTAACACACTGACTGATGAACAAAGAAATTATACAAAAAATATATCCCCATTTTCCCACTGAACTCACATTTCCAATTTCAAAGTTGTGCCTCATGAGAAGGTAGAGTGAGGCAGCTGCATGGGACCTCACAGTACAGATGCAGGAGGAACAGTGTTTCAGCAGCTGCAGGCACAGGTCAGCACACTGCTCCGTCTCTTCATCAAACAGCAGACTTGGGAACTGGATGCAAAGATACAAGTCAAGTTTAATCAAGAAAAGCACAAGTTGAATGCCATTAATGAAAAAAGGTTCATTCTTTGCTTGATTAGTCTTCAAATATCCTCATCACTAAGCAGTAAATGACTGGATGAAGCATGTTGAATATTTTGAAGTAGAGTACAGATCAAAAAACACGTAGGATGAGGTCATGAGAAGGAAACAACAAGCTTAACCCCCTGACAAAAATAAGTTGGTTCCCTGTCATCCTTACCTTAGCCACGAGTGCACGTTGAGTGTTGAACATGTTGGTGAGTGTGGAGGTGGACTGGTTGGAGGCCAAGGCGTGGAGCAGCACCCGGAACACCACTGACAGCAGACCTTGCAATTGATCGGCTGTTGCCAGCACCTGAAGGACGGAGGAAAACACTGTCATCCTAACTCATCACCTCACCTCAAAACATCTCCAGTTCTAGAATAATAATAAAACATATATAAATAAATAAACAATAAAATCATCTATGGAAAGATAGCTGTGCTCATGTACCTGAACAATGTTTTCCAGTGTGTCGAGGATGATCATGTTAGACTCTGCTGCCAAGTGGTCCTCTACCTGGGACTCAGGTTCCAGCTCGTGTTGTGGTGAGCGGTCGGTGTCCTGGGTGTGGTGGCGCCAAGGGAAGGACTCCTTGCGCCACCTCAGCTTCTCTCCGCCGCCTGATGGGGACGGTGGGTTGCGCTCTGCTGGTCAGGGCAACAAAGGCAATGTTACTCATCAAATGTTGGATCAAATGATGGATCACTTATAATGCTTCAATGCAAATAAAGTGAACTGACTCATATAAAAAATTAGTACAGCTACTTGGGTTTCTTAATTTTCTCTCCTTGATTAGAATCTAAAATGTTACTTTTGACAATATCAATATATATTTGATGACATATTATAATAAAAAAAATTTTTCTAAAGCAATAAAAAAATCATAAATCACTAGTCTTTGGAAATATCACATTTAACCAACACAGATTTTATCATAAAAATTTTACATTCAACTCAAGAGTACTGAACGTGAACACAAGTGACATGCTAATTGTCAGATGGATTAGTGGTTATGTATTGGTAATAATGGAGAAAGACATGCTTAGAATTCTATCTAATCATATTTATGTACATCTGCTGAGTGATTAATTTGTCATAAAGGATACATCAAAATATAAAGCACACAGTAAACTGTCTTAAGTTGGCACAGATTGAGGCTCTGGCTGCTGAGCTGCAACACATTCACACTTACCAACACATTCACTTCACTGCCACAAAAAACAATTTCCCGTCACTGATATATCAAACAAACATCAAATACGTACATAGAGTTTAGCCCATGTAGGCCTATTCCATAATACAGAAATGTCACTATATCAAACTTACAATTTAGAGTAAAATTCCTATAATTTGAAAATCCCAATAATCTGAATTTCAACAATGACGCTAACTCTAAAATTTTATAGATTGGTGATGAAACCTTCAACCTAGGCACCAAAAGTGTCTTAGCAGCGAGAAGGGGAAAGAGGGGAAGAGGACTAAAGATTTCCGGCACAGTGCACCATTGTCAGTGGACAGATCCATTTCATCTGTTCTAAAATGATAGATTTCAAATTTTTTTTTTTTTACTGACTGACTAAACATGGCTTCCACACCTTCCACAACTCATACTTGTACATTCACGCAAAAAGTGATGTTGTAGATATCACTTATTATGACAGTGACACACACACACACACATGCACAGTGCTCTCTCTCTCTCCATTAATAGCACATAATCAATCCTACACAATAAAACAACATTCAACATATCAAACTACGCTGAAAATAAAATCTTGAGAAACCATCCAGAATGAGACTCAATCAACTGCTCTAAAAACTCTGTGAACTTTGATCTTCTTGAGGATATTTAATCAAAACATAATATAGGGTACAAACCCACCTTGGCAGGAGTATTATACCCTTGATAGGTGTTCCTTCTGGAGGCGAGGGAGCACCACTGACACATAGAACACAAACACACTACCAAAACACCTGCTCTAGGACGAACATCAAATCACATCCAGTCTATAACACTCATCCCACATTGATTAGCAGAACTGCTTTACGTATCTACAACTACATGATAACTACACACTATTTACAACATCCCTGCAGCTCAACTCAGCTCAACAGAATGGGTGAGAATGGATGTGAGGAAAATCATGAAGCTCACTCACACTCACCATCATACTTTTAAATTTTCTACTACAGTATTATTATTTAAGTGTTAAGTGAAGCGTTCATCATGGATTACCTTGATAAAATATGATGATAGAATAATCACTAAACACAAATATTAACCTACAACTCTGAATCCCCAATGGTATATTCAAAGCAATGATTTTCAAGTTTGTGGAATATGAAATAGTAATAATAATAAACTGCTGAGGAGGCTTCAGTGAATGCAATCATATTAATTCATCTCAAAGGATAGATGCAGGTTGTGTATCTATTGCAGCATGTTAACCATCCATCCAATAACATCATTAGTGGAGATACCATTGCACTGTCACTTGGCAACATCTCATCCAGGACAAGACAAGAGTATAGTGCAGACTTGTGGCATGAAGGAAAGTGGTGGTGAAGGAGGCGGCATCACATCACCATTCCAGTGTGAAGGAGAGTGGTGCTGCAACATGCTGGTGAGGTTCAGGCACCCAAGGGCAGATTGAACCCGGATCAAAGGTGTTGCCACAGTAATCACCCACACAGGATCAAGGGGGAGAGTGACAGAAAAAAAAGAGAGAGAGAGAGAGAGAGAGAGAGAGAGAGAGAGAGAGAGAGAGAGAGAGAGAGAGAGAGAGAGAGAGAGAGAGAGAGAGAGAGAGAGAGAGAGAGAGAGAGAGAGAGAGAGAGAGAGAGAGAGAGAGAGAGAGAGAGAGAGAGAGAGAGAGAGAGAGAGAGAGAGAGAGAGAGAGAGAGAGAGAGAGAGAGAAAATGTGAGGGGAAGAAATGGTTTATATACATCGTTTATAACCTCATACATACTGCAGTCTGGAGGAACAGCTTTGCATTTATAAAGGACAAAACATACTTTTCTCCTTTTGTTAAACCTTCTCAAATATAACTCTTATCTATTTATATACCAAGCTGTTATCCCCCTAAATGAGTCTGCCACCTACCCAATACAATTATAAGTTAATATTAAAAAAATAAATAGTAATTGAAAGACTTGTAGGAATGTATGCAACAAGTCAGCTATCCTCCAGACCTCACAGTGATGTAGAGGCAGTGCAAAGATGGGTACATGTGTGTGTGTGTGTGTGTGTGTTAGTGTGTGTGTGTGTGTGTGTGTTAGTGTAGTGAGCCAGCCAGCCACGGAGCACAATCAGATCAAACCCCAAACAGGTAGCACAGGCAGCGGACAGGAAGACCTGCAGCGTTGCCAGGTCTGGAGATGGGAGGTGGATGTGGAGGTGGAGGGAGGGAGGGCCAGACCGACGACACCAACCTGTCCCCTGGATGTAGAACTGTGAGTGGCCAACAACATGAGGTGCGGTGGGAAGGGTGTTACCTCGGCGCCGAAGCATCATCTCAGAGCGAGCTGAGTTCTGTCCCATGATTGCCTCCTCCAGCCTGTTCTTCATGACCTCCTTGTTGCGTGTTCCTCCAACGCTGCAGCCTCGTTGGGACACCTTCTTCCCCTGTAATGGTTAGTAGACAGTTAGTGACACCAGTTATGTAAGATGTGAAGATAATGCATAAAAATGGGTAAAAAAAAGAAAAAAAGTAGTATTTACACAATCATAGCAACGGGACCTCTTTCATTCAGAGGACAAAGGGGCACTGAGGAAACTGATCACAAAATTGAGGAGAATGAGATCATTAACTCACCTTGTACTCAAAGCATGACACAGCGATGTATAGCACGTCCAGTAGCTGGTGAAGGCGGTTGTGAGGCAGCTCAGAGAGTGTGTGGCGCAGGCTGGTCTCATCAGCGTTACGCAGGATCCACAGTAGACAGATGAGCAGGTTACGTGTGGTTTCAGAGCTCAGGGGACACTTGCGGGGATGCTGCTGCTGTAAAAGAAAAAAAATCAAGAGATTAAAAGATGAGGTACTTCTAGCCAAATTTAGACTAGAAAAAAAAAAAAAAAAAAAAGATGAGCTATAATTAAACAATGGTATGGCAAACATCACCATATTTAGTGTTAGAAGAATACAATTGAATGATGCACTGCAGCAGTGACCTTCACCTTCTCATGAACTATGACCAATTCCCGTCTTCACCAAAACATAACATGGCACATCATAAACACACACACACACACACACACACACACACCCATACCCCAGGTCAGGACAAACCCAAGAATGTCACCAGCACCCAAGCCGCTCTGCCACGTTGAAGTATCTCCACTGTACCTTGATTTCTTTGTACTACTGTCTTCAGCCGTAAAGCTGCCCTTTCTTATTAAACCGATTATTATTATTATTACTATTATCATTATCATTACACCCTGCTTGGTAGCTCAGTAGTAAAGTCTTGGCCTATCACTGGACAGGCTGAGGCTTCTGCCTCACTCAGTGTGCAAAGTTTTCACTGATGACCAAACATTTACTGTCCTCCTTCAGCAAGAGGATGGGGTGTGTGGTGTGTGCAAGGTCACACACTCAGTATCAGACTACAGTAAGCTCAAAGCTCTCTCTGGGAGGATAAGGGCTAGTGATCACGAGTCCAGAGCGTGACCCTCAAGACCTTTGCAAATTACTGGCACTCATACATGCAAGCACACATGCCAGCAAACATGCATATGTACACACACACACACACACAGAGACACACACACACACACACACACATACATATATACACACACACACACACACACACATACATACATATACACACACACACACACACAGACAGACAGACAGACAGACAGACACACACACACAAACAGACAGACAAACACACACACACACACACTGGAGGGAGGGAGAGGGAAGAGATGGACACTTACATTTTCCATCTCCTCTTCAGTTGTCTGCATGCAAGTGCAGTGCAATACATGTTAATTGTGCATCTTCCTTAACATTAGAACAGCTTTGGAAGGCTAACATGTGAGGGGAAGGAAGGTAACAGTTCCCCACACTCATGTTGCACTTCAAGATGCTTCATTCAGTGTTCCATCAGAAGTGTGGAATGTGTGACCACCACCACTTTATGTTTCATTACCACACTCGCTTCAATGGTTATATTATATTATACTACACACATGTCCTGTTGAGTTAGTTTGTTTGTTTGTTCCTGTCTACACAAGCCAATGTTAATAGTAGCCATGAATCACACTACTACACACTACCTCATAACAAAGCAATACAAACACACTCCTTTTCATTATCTTTATATCATGTTAAGTTTAAGCTCAATGAACATGAATGATACAATTTTATATATACAAGTGATCAAAAGACCGATGTGTCATAGTAATGGATATAAAGCAAAAATATCTCTTGAAAAAACACTGTAGGAAGAAAGAATAATGATTAATACATTTTTTGCATCATCCAAGAATGCAGTGAATCATGAGTCAAATGAATAAAAAGTATTGTGAAGGTTGAATAGTTTGCATCCTCACCCCGTGTATGACATCATAGTCACTCTCCTTGCTGGCAAACATGGATGAGCCGGCGATGGCCAAGGCAACATTCTGGTGGATGTGTGTTGGTCCGCCTTCACTGTCATCCATTACAGAGGACAAAGGATTGCGGTCTGAAAACAATTAAACAACAAATGTATTACCGTTTCAATAACAAACCTTCCCAGTGAGTGACCATTGTGAATATATATGAAGATACATCTGTTCCAGTACTGTAATTCACAATACTCAACAACTGAACTCACTCAACATCACCTCCACAGTCAGTCAGCTTCATTTCAAAAGTGAATGGAAAAAGGAACTAACTCAGGATGCTGAAAGACATACTAACCTTACCTTACCTTACCTTACCTTACCTAACCTTACCTTACCTTAACCTAACCTAACCTAACGTAACTTACACTTTGATGTGAAGAAGGTGTGGAGTTGAGGGAGTGCATCCACCACAATGCTGATGAGTGGAAGGTAGAGAGACACCACCCGCGCCTTGATCTCCACGTCGGTGTAGCGCTCGTCTGTGTCGTGACTTGCCATCAGGTTACGGATGGTGTTGACGGCACGCCCATGGATGGTGGGGTTACTGTGGTGGTGGTGGTGGTGGAGGAGGGGAAAGAAGAGGTAGTTAGAAGAGAGGAGGAGCATTGGCAATGGACGAGGAAGAGGGAGTTAAGGGAGGAAGGAGAAAGATAAAGAATAATCAACATTTTGGTAATGAATGTGAGAAATGTAAAATAAAATCACAGCTTAAATAGAGTATGAAAAGTCTTAGCATGTAAATAAATATCAAATTAATAAATTGAACAATAGCTGAACCTTGCACTAAAATATGAAGTAAGAAACACTGGACAAACACTTCCTATAGTTAAATACAAAACCAGAAACACAACTCATCAGATAACCACTTCCATTATAACAATCAAACATCAATATATCAAAAAAACATACAAACTATAACCATAAATGCATCAATAACATAATAACAATAATAATAGCAACCACCACACCAATATAGCAACAACAAGGGTGTGAGTGAGGGAGGGTATTAAGAGTGTTGCTGTCATGTACTTTATCTCAAGAGCCGTGGAGAGGTCTGACATCACCAGCCCGACCATGAAGTGTTGTCGTCGGAATGAACTGGAGAGCACCATGAAGGCACTGCGGTCACCCCCAAACACGGTGGAGATGAAGGACGACTGGCTGGTGGTGGAGCCAATCTGGGGGGGAGGAAGGGAATGTGAGGAGAAGGGAAGAGAAGAGAAGAGAAGGGAAGGGAAGGGAAGGGAAGGGAAGGGAAGGGAAGGGAAGGGAAGGGAAGGGAAGGGAAGGGAAGGGATGGAAAAGGAAAGGAAAGGAAAGGAAAGGGAAGGGAAGTATAATGCAAGAGAGGAGAGGAGATAATAACGATGGAAAAGAAAGATAGATGATGACAGATAACATAAGGATGAAAGTGAGGGGAAAATACTTGAACAGAAGGAAAAAATAATGTTATAATGCTTAGTCATGTATAAATCCGAACACATTTAACAGAACACTCTTGGTACTGACGGAGGGGCAGGGGGAGGAGGGGGCAGAGATGGCAGACAGGGGTGTGCAGAAAGGCAGGTTCAGCGCCACAAAGTGCTCGTGGCTGCAGACAATGCGCACAAAATCCAGCTGTGGAGAGGGTGGAATTATTAGTGAATGGAAGAGAAAAAACATGTCTAGGTAATAACTAGGAAACATTTTGAGCATTAGTGAAGTGCACATCAGTTGAAACACTAATGAAGGAAGGAGGAGGTGGGAGAAAGTCTTAATATTTGTAAGGGAATAAATAAGAGCATGAATAAACTGTTTTTCCTTATACATTCTAGGCCTCATTATATCTCAGAAAATACAGATGAAGAATATTATATACATATGTGATAAAAGAAAAGATAATGTTTAGCTAATTAGAAGAAAAAAAAAAGGTCAATAAGAGAGATTAGTCAATAAGAAAATAATAAATAGACTTAAAGAATAAAAAACGATTGAAAAATAAGAAAAACCCCAAACAGAACCTAACAAATAGACAATGTTTAGATAATACAGTCTTGAGGAAAATAATATATAAGAAGAAAAAGGTTAAAAAAAAAAAAAAAAGTCAATAAGAAAATATAAACAAACAAAATGACAACGAAAAAAATAAAAATAAAATAAAATAAATAAATAAATAAATAAATAAATTTAAAAAAATAAATAAATAAAGTCTTAGGTAGTATGGCTCACTGATATTAACCTTAAGATTGATGAGAGGTGCAGCATCCGGTAGCAGGACAATCTTGCCGTTCATCATCTTGCAGTAGTTATGGATAAGCATGAACACAAAGCCTCGGTCCATCACAGAAAGCAGGTCCATCAGGAAGAACGCAAGGCTGCTGTTGATGTTCTGCACAAACTGTACCAAGGATGGACCAAGTGTTAGGCAGTTCAAGGTTACAGTAAGTTGGTACATCATTAACTAAATGAGACAAAGACAATGGGTAAATGAGCCTATTAACCTGTGCTTGATATCTGTGTTTATCTTTGTGTTTTGAACTTGTGGTAAAGAATCATAAATTACTCTTGACTAAATGTACTGACGGTTACATTTAGTTTTGCTTCCTCTCATCAGCCAAGCATACATACACATACACATACACTCCCTTTACTTAGCACCTACATCCCTAGAGGAGGAGAGGACAATGTTAGGTCATCTTACCCTGGTATCCTTGACGTCCTTGGTGTTGTGGGCAATGATGTCGTTAGTGATGGATGAGGTGAGGTTCTGAATGTCATCACAGAACTGGTGTGAGAACCTCATCTTGCGGTGGGAGTCCTGGCTGCCCGTCCTGGCCATGTGTTCTATCATGGACTTGATCATCAGCTCAAAGAAGAACCTGACACCAACAGAAAGGAAGCCATACACATCCTGCTACATAGAACTTAATATAATAAATAAAAAAATTAAGGCACATCTGACATGGCAAAAAAAGAGATAGGAAATTACTGGCAATCCATTACTACATATTTCTCACCAAAGTAAAAATCTATTCATATATTACAGTCATAGTTTTGATCTATCTATCTTTATGCCGAGACAAGATACACATACACACAACCATGGACATTTATCATTATCATTAAAATCCAACAGCACCACCCAATTCCAGGTGATATGGTCCTCCTGATACACAGAGGTAGACACATTCCACCCAATCCGTGCCATCCCTACACCAGGCACCCGCTAGGCACTCACCATGAGTTAGCGAGGGCCATGTCCCTGCCCTTGCCGTTAGACACCACCCACTGCAGGGCCACCTCCTCATGGGTCAGCTTCCTCCCGCTGGACCGCTGCAGGGTGATCAGGTTCTCATAGTTGCTGCCTGAAGGGACAACACAACACAACACATCTTCACACGACACATCACGGATTAACGAATTGGTGTAATGATGCTGGAATGTTTTTAATGGAATAATATTAAGTAATTTTGGGTGTTTGGCTCTTTGAATTGTTTTAGTGTAGATGGAAATGTTTTTATAGATTGATTTGATTAAGGTTTATAATTGCATTCTATTATCACACACAATACATGCAGAACACAGGTGGTGTTTACCCTACAAAGCCTCACCTCTCATGATCAACTGTTCCTCATCATTGTCTAGTATGACAGACATGGAAGAAAATCAATTGAAGTGAAGAAAGTTTCTAGTATGAATAATAACACCCTTTGACATATTAAAGATTTCAACCAAATTTACACAGGGATGACAAGTGTATGTTTAATTGCATCTGTTTTTTTTTACTTTTTTTCTCCTCAAAGACGAGCCTTTACTCTAAACCTACAACACATTCCCTGATGACTTCACAAATATTTCCTTTTCTCCCATCACCTTTGAAAATTTTGTAACATTGGGAGACAGACCCTTTAAAAAAATATATGATGTGGCAGAAATTACCTAAAGATACTCCACTTTTACATATTTTTTCCTTAACACAATATCATATCCAGCATTTGTTTCTTAATGTACTGTTCCATTCTCCTCCAGAATTGAATGAAGTCTAATTAATGACTAATGATGACTAATTGGTGGCATTAAACAACATAACGACTCACCTGTCCTCATGGAGTTGGTTCTGTCCAAGCCTCGTGCAAATATTCCACCAATCTCTGCGTCCACATCAAGACCCAAGTCAGGGTTACTGCTGCTCCTACGAGAAAACCATCCTATAGTATTCCACTCTCTCTCTCTCTCTCTCTCTCTCTCTCTCTCTCTCTCTCTCTCTCTCTTTTTTTTATTTTTTTTATTTATACATGACTACAATGTACAATTTAAGAGCATGTTACATAGTACTTTTACATCCAAATGTAGCACTTTACAGGCTAAAGGTAACATTTTTAGTGTTACCTATCTAAAAGCCTAACTCTAGTACATACATATAACTAGAAATAAAAACAATTACTACCCTACTGGTCATGTCAACCAGACGTTGACACATTCCTTAAACTGCTGCACATTCATTGCACTAATGTCTAAATGTGTAGTAAGTAAACTATTCCACAAATTAACATCTCTCTCTCTCTCTCTCTCTCTCTCTCTCTCTCCCCCCCACCCTCACCTGGAGTACTTGCGGTGGGTGGGGACTGAGCTTGGCGGGGGAGGGTGCTGGGTGTGCTGGGGGCCGACAGGGGTGGCAGGGCTGTCGTCAGGGTGAGGCAGAGTGGACTGGTACGCCACATAGGACAGGAGCGTGGTGTTACGCCCGTGCTGGTCATTTTTGTCCTCCAACAGACCCTGGGTGGAGTAGATAGATAGAGTGGTGTTAAGGGAAGATGAGGTTAAAAAGATAAGTGGTGTTTTATATAGGTTTTCATAATATACTTAGTGGTTTGGTTATCTTGTACACGTTTCACTACACTGTCAAACGGCACTCACAGACACACGGTTGACAATGGTGCCAATGGTCTCAAAGCAGGACTGGGCAATGTTGACGAGCTGGCCGGCAAGGGTTGGCGGCCACACCAGGAGGGAGATGAGACGGTCAAGGAGTACTGGCAGGAAACGCACTAGAGGCTCGGCATTGCAGTTCAGGTCTGCCATACTGGAGAGGTAACAGGGGAGGGAGGGGAGTAGGAGGAGGAGGAGGAGGAATACAGTGACCAAGATGTGATGAGACGGATGTATTGCTTAAAAGTATTACAATTAAAGTTATATTTATGTGTGTGAAATAGCAGGTGATGATTAAAGGTGTCTGTCTGTCTTTCAACTTCCCAGACACATTTAACAGGGTCTGATTATACTCCTGAAGCCACAAAGTGAAGGTCAAATACCACCTTAATAAAACCTGCATGGTCTACTTACGCCTTCTTAAGCTCCCCTTCCATGTTAGCTTCCCCGATGCGTGCCGGGATGTTGCCTTCCTCCACCATCTTACACAAGTGGAAGAAGCGGTCGATGCGCTCATCCTAAACACACAAACACAAACACAAACACATGAAGCACAAGAGTACATTCCTACCCGTAAGTGTGATGAGGTAATAACATGCAACAGGCTTTTTACTTTCCATATTTACTCTTGTACCTCTTGACTGGCATCCATTTATATAAGAAATAATAGAGGATTAGGTAATATTGAATCAAAGAAGAAACATTTGGAAGTGTGCATTATTCTCCCTTCCCATGGATTAAGGATGTATGGTGAGTATGGGAAGGACCAAAGGAAGGAGGCAGCACGTGACCTTGAAGTGAGTACAGGGACCAGAACAATAAGAAACAAGGCGTCACTTAAAAAATCTAACCTGCGCTGCTAATGGGTGGAGGCTGACTACCTAAGGCCTCCATTAAGCCTACCAGCGCCACAGATAAAGGATATAAAAGAAGAAGAAAAAAAAAGTATACGCAGGGAGGGTGTCGTGTACTGTACAAAGCTGAAGTGTAAGGACAACAACACATGATAACACAGGTAATACAACTACAAGAAAAGTATGAAATGATGAAGTGTATGTACAGGAGCCAACGGAAAGGTGTTTGTGAGGATGAGAAGAGTGCATACAGGAGTGGATGAGGACAGGAAAGGATATGGAAGGAGTGAAGGATGTGTGTGAGGATGAGAAGAGAACATACAGGAGTGGATGAGGACAGGAAAGGCTATGGCAGGAATGAAGGATGTGTGTGAGGATGAGAAGAGTACATACAGAAGTGGATGAGGACAGGAAAGGATAAGTACAGGAGTGGATGAGGACAGGTAAGGATATGGCAGGAGTGAAGGATGTGTGTTTACCTGGGCATGTACAGATGACACGGCCTCCACACACACGGTGAATAGACCCTTGTGGTTGTCTACCCACTTGGTGCCGGGCAGTTGTATGTCGGCGGTGATGTACGGGTAGTTGCTGGGAGGACGGTCCATCATGACTGGCAGACTGTGTTCACCTGTCTGTAGGCTGCCATTACGGTACACTGGAAGCCACTGGACGCAGGCAGGACAAAACATTATTATAAGTTGGTTTTTTTTCTTAATGACTGGTGAGGTGTTTGTGCAAAGGTGTTATTTGTTTTTTAAGGTTAATTATCTGTCTCTGTCTCTCTCTCTCATCAAAACTCACAGTGTATCCAACGGGCGTCTCGATGGTCTTCTCCTCGTTCTTCTTCTGGCATGAGATGTGGTAGAAGGTGAACAGGATGTGGTGCTGGTCTCCAAGCACTGCCGGGAGCTTCACTTTGAACTCATCATAGAAATCAGGTGACTTGTTATGGTAGGTGACGGCGGTGTAACCCTCGGAGGTGAACTCAGGACAGGAGGACTTGCCGAACAGGACGGACAAGGCTGCGTGTTCCTCCTCCCCGGCCATGAACTGTACCTTGACGGCAACGTTACGAGCAGATCCTGGAGGAAGAAGGGAGTGATGATGATGATGACGATGATTCTTGTGTGATAATAATGATGATAATGATTTTATTTCACCCGAAGGTATTGATTATACAAACAGATAAAGTGAGTATAGAGAGAATGAAATAACAATACACCTTCCCTGATCATTAAGAAGATTGTAATGATATATATAGAACTATTTAACATCATTGGTATTTATACTTCCACCTCCTAATTACTTGTACTCTAATAGAAGAAAACATGATTAACTGGAAAGGTAAGTGTGTGTGTTTGCTTTTTATTTATTCACTTACTTATTTTTATTTTTATTTATTTTTTTTGTCCTTAATTTCCTTGGTTGAGAATGTAATGTGTTTTGTCACCTGGTCTGTTGTTGAAGTTGAGGTCCTTTGGGGATATGTAGAGCAAGTTCCTGTAGAAGTAGTGCGGGACCAGGATGTCTCGGGGAGGAAACTCAACATTCTCCTTGATGGGCCGGCACTTTTCATCTTGAGTGAGGTTAAGTTACATATTAGTATAGAAACAGAACAGTCATCAGGAACACCTTAATTATACAACATTCCTATTCCAAAGTTTTTTCTTCTTTTCTTTTATATACATTAAAAGGGTACTGGCTAAGGGACAATAAAAATATATAAAAAAATAACACCCAGCTATTCTTTTCTTGTCTATTAATTATACCTATACTCCGGGTCCCTCTATTTGAAGATCCATAGCATTCAAAACTTCTATACCATATATATATAGTATGAATATAGAGGAGAGGCTTCCCAGACCCCTCACTCCGTCACTCTTAGTCACCTTCTACAACCTGCATGGAATATAGTGGTAGTAGTAGTTCTGCAACCACCACCACCACCACCACTATCACCACCACATACAGGAGGATAATTTCATATATATATACTTTTTTTATAGATGAAGATTATACATTACTTTTGTTCACTTTAAAGGCTAGAGATAATTATGCAAATACCTATATAACAATGCATATAACCTGATAATTGATAACTCTGTGAAAAGTAAAGGTCAACATTACAAAAAGGATGCAATGATAATAGAAAAAAAAAAAAAAAAAAAAAAAAAAAAAAACACACACACACACACATCTTATATGAATAAATGATCACAAAATCTTTACATCTACTTTGATTTTCAGCTGAGAAAATGAGAAGTACAAATAACACCACCACACCCATGCACAAGGAGATAAAAACAGATGCTTTACAATACAATAAGCTACAACTCCGTACTGTATTCACGTTCCTGCTATACATCAACACAATGATCCTCGCCAAACAGTGGTGAGGAGGTGAGGTTGAACCAGGCACCAACCTCACCACCATCCATTGTACACAAAGTAGAGGGAAGGCTGGACATGCATAACAATAAGTAAGCTCAACGCATGTATAACAATAACTACCTAAATGATAACAATAACATGTGAGGCTAACTGCTACTACAGCCTCAGATGCATAGAACATTGTTAGTCTCATCTGAGGACAGTATGGCAACAATTTGGGTAGTGTTTGGCCACTCGGTGGTGATATCAAAGAATGAAAAGTGGTCAGCGAATAATGGGGATTCGAACCTGGGACCCTAGCTTAGCATACCAGAGCACATACCCCAACATACAACATACACATAAGCTGCTTCACCAAACCTCAATCCAGTGTTTACATATGAATAGTCTTGTGCTGAAATAGCCTTCCTCAGGTATTGTTTACTTACTCCTTGAAGAGAAAGTGGCCGTAACACTACCTAAGTGGACACTATGAGCTCAAAATATAAATAAAAGTAGGCAAACTATTTACTCTAAATAACAAGTACTACAGTCTACCTATCTATATCTGACACCTGTTCCTAATAACTTTGATCAAGAGATGGACATGACAACAGAGTTTCCATTCATTGCATATTCTAATCCTCTCCTTCTCCTTCCTCCTCTTCCTCTCACATACTCTAGCACTCTATCCTCACAGATCACTACAAAGTCACTACATTAAAAAGTGGTAATACTAACCTATACTTCAAGATACATGGTGAGTGCAGTTTTATAATATCACGTGAGGAAAGGAATGCGTCTTGAGTGAAAGCCAAGAATGCAAAGGGAGTGGTATGAAGAGCAAGGCAAGGCAAGCATGACAAGATAGGAGTCAAGCAACTCAAACACAAACAACTTACAATCCTTGTCCTCCTCCTCCTCCTCAGTGTCATCTGCTGCAATAAGGTTAGACAGACCAGGTTATGCAAGTATTCTTCATCACCACTTGAGAATGCATCACTTAAGTACACATTCCTTAATAACAACAGGAGCTACTTTCACTCCCAAGGTTATATTTTTGTGTCCACATTCTCAAGTGATGTTCTGAATACTACAGAAGAGTTAATAGAATGCAACCTAATCTACTACAGCTGATTAGTTTTGGCTTGACGTTAATCCCGTAATTAATAAGGAGGTTAGGACTAATGTTGATGAATTAATGCAAAGTTGGAGGAGATTAAACTAGATCACCAAATCACCACTGGCAGACACATTCACCAAGCAAGGTCACCACACCCCAGCACTCACCACCACAATACACCACAACACACACGCACCCAACACCCCTAACACACCACATACACCTGCATCAACACACCCATAACCATCACCCCAACAAGTTATTGGCATCAAATTCAAAGCCAAGGAGACAAGAGTTAGTTAGAAAAATGCTTTAGAGTCTACTTGATGAATGTAAATAATTAGTTGGGTATATATTAACACTTAACTTTATGATGCATTAAATGATTGTTGATTATTTTGTTAAGTTAATTTACTCAATGCAATCAATGGGACAACAAAGATCATCTCATTAATATAACATGACCATGATCCTCGTTAATTGGTAGTTAGGTAGTAAGTAGAACAAACTCACTATGGTAGTTATTATAAATGGATCACTGAAACAGCATAACAAAATTACATAAAGCACACATAAAGACTTGAAAATTAAATAATAAAGAGGTTGAAAGTATAAAAAAAAAATGTATGTATAACTTAAACAAGAAATCACACAAGAAGAAAAAAATTGTGAGCAAGATAAGGAAAAATAAGTCATCTGAGTAGAGAGAGAGCAAGGTAAAGATGGAGAGAGGTAAGGATGGATGAAGAGAGGTAAGGTTGTAGAGTCACCTAACTATAGAGACATCAAGAGTAAGGAAGGAGGGAGAGCCATCTGAGTAGAGAGAAAGAGACAGCAAGGGTAAGAGAGTAAGGAAAATTCACCTGGGTAAGGATGCAGTTTGACCAGTTCTGAGGTGAGGCAGTACTTGGGTTGGTCACGGACGGGTGATATGTCCAGCTTGAGCAGACCCGGGAGGCATTTCTTCTTGAGCTGGTTGGAGGGACGCTTCAGGTCTGCCAGGAACTTGTACAGGTCTTCATCCCGCAGCTTGTCCCCTTCCTGGATGTTTAAAAGAAATAATGGTTAAAAATGTGTATAGATCTGAGTCTGAGAATGACATATGACTCTTATTATTTATTTTGTTATTTTCCTTATTGTTGTGGTTTGTGTATCGTTAATTTTTTTTTTTTACTACATATGATGGTAGTTATATATTTTTTTTCCTGGATGTACAACTCTATTATTTAACCTCACCTCACCTCACCTAACCATAACAATTAAGGACCCCAAACTCACTTGCTTGAAGAAAGATGACACAGTGAGGGTAACGGGTCGGAAGGAGTCCAGACACGCCCCAAACTCCTCCGGTGACCAGCTGCGTCTCTTCTCACTGAAGCTGCGGCGTTCCAGGGAGCCGCGCCGTGTGAGGGAGCCTGACCCACTCTTCCTCTTGAGCTCATCATAGCTGGAGGAACTCTGCTTGCGATCTGGTAGAGGTGGAATTACAATGAAGATTAATAGGAAGAAATTGTAGTGTAGTCTCCATTAATATCTTGTTGCGAGAATACATCTCTAATGGGTAGCAAAGTTAAGAAGATTTCCATTTAAACCTCATCCTTCCACACTCCTGTTTTATTAAGTATTCTCTCTTTCTCAATCTGCAACTCAATCCTCTCAATATCCATGCCTTTCCCTTATTATATACTTACACACACACACACACACACACACACACTGAAAAGGAATACTAGCAAGAGACAAATAAATACAGCTTCCCATATAGAAGCATAGAAGCCTGGAAAAAACTTGATGCAGGAGTAGTGAGTGATTAATGCAAGAAGTAACCATGATTTCAAAAGCAAACTGGATAATAGTAGATTTGGAGACAGACGGGACAGTACAAACATAACTCTTTTTCCTGTGTATTATAACTAGATAAACACACACACACACACACACACCTAGACTGTTAGAGCCCGATGGTTCCCTCTCTAGTGCATTCTCGCGGTCACTGTGCACACCATTAAAGATGTTCATGAGGTTGATGGCGGTCCAGGCGAGGGGCATCCGGTACTTGCCCAGACGCTCACAACATGCCACCGCCGCTGACTTGAGCTTCTCTCGATTCTAAGGGGAGAACCAACACAGGGGAAGGTGAGTGTGAGGGGAAAGTGAAGGGAGAGGAAAGGATGGAGCGAGAGGAGAGAGGAAGAAGATGGGAGGAGAGGAAGAGGAAAGGAGAGGGAAGATAGGAGGCTGGGAAGGTTGGTAGAGGAGAAAGATAAGTGATCTCTCAGTAACCTGGAGTAAACACTAAGAAAAAAAGAAAGAGAAAGAGAAGAGAGAGAGAGAGAGAGAGAGAGAGAGAGAGAGAGAGAGAGAGAGAGAGAGAGAGAGAGAGAGAGAGATAGAGAGAGAGAGAGAGATAATACAACATAGCCCTGCATCCCCACTACTCACGGCATCATCCTTCATATAGGGTCCCACCACGTCACTGATGTCCCCCTGCAGCACCTTCTCCAGGCGCACCACCAGGAATAGGTCACTGGAGGGGTAGGTGATGTCGAACACACAGGTGCGACTCAGTGTGGAGATATCCTGAGGGGGGGAGGGGTGCAAAGGAGGGAGGTGAGGGGGTGGTAGGCTGTAGAAGACTTAATGAAGAAGGAAAGTAACTGATGGTGTGATGAAGTGATTGTCAAGTTGATGTTATTATGCAAAGATTGGATTGACTGATTTATGATTTACTAATTGACTGACTAATTGATTGCTTAATGGAATAAATTTTTAGTGAATTATATAAGATAGGAGTTTTTTTTTATATAAGGGTAAGAAGTGTCTGAGTGTAAATTAAACTGATGAACTGACAGAATAAAAAGTTTGACTAATAAAGAGAAAAATCTATGCTATGACTGTGGACATCTCTTATCAACAAACCATTTATCATCATCATTACCTGGTATGGGATGTGTGAGGTCAGCATTCTCTTCAGTGGCTCTGGATTCATATCAAAACAAAAATTCTCGGAAACTTTCTTCTTGTCTCGTAAATTATACAGAGCCATCGTTGCAAAGATTGGTTCTATCTCCAGCTCGAGGCGAAGATTGATGCATTTCACTTGTATGCGGTGAGCCTGGTGCGGCAGAGGAACCTCAGGGTAGGCCCGGCGCTCTATTAAGTCCTCCTCATCTTGCGGCGGGTACAGCACAAACAACATCTCCTGCCTGTTTTCCTGCCTTGCCTGCTGGTTGTTGGTGTCCACTGTGTCTAGGGGTACCCGGGTAAGCAGGGAAGGCAGCAGGGGGTCGGCTACAGAGTTCCGCAAGTCAAACACGGAGCTCGCCCAGCTTCCTCGAGGGGTGTCCGAGAGGTGCGAAGAGTGGCGGCTTCCTCCTGGGTCAAGCTGTGGGGGTGGTGGTGGTGGTGAGGGGGAGGGGGAGGAGGAGGAGGAGGAGGAGGAGGAGATGGAGGAGAGGAAATAAAATGAATGAGGAACAGTAGAAGAACGAGAAAGAAAGAGAAGGATGAGTATAGTAAGAATGTTGATGGTCAGGTAAACTTACAGCAACACTTAATAGTTTATGAATGAGGGAAACACGTGAAGCAATGACACAAGAAAGTATAGAATAACACAACAGATTCAAGCAAAAAAAAATAAATAAATAAATAAATAAATAAAAGTTGATCTCCCTTAGACAGACAAATATATTACATAAAATACGTACAACAAAATAAAAAAATTAAAAAACCACACATCAGACAGACACATTTCTCAATCAAACATTACAACAAACAGTATCATATCCATCCACCCATTCCACTATCCACACCCACCCACCCATCCATCCTACAATCCACATCCAACATCCACCCATCCAATCCTAGCATCCACCTATTCCACATCTTACATCCACTCACACCCACACAATATCATCATCCACCCACTCATCCCACACTCATCCTATCTCAGCATCCACCCATCCATACCACACCCACACAATACCATCATCCACCCATTCCACACACACTCCATACATTCCACACCCGTCCTCCACCCACCCTGTCTCCGCTGGTGTGTGTTCGTTCATCCTCGAGGTCCACTTCAAACTCGGGTGTGTGTGCAGCCTGGAGGTGGGTGAGGTGCTGTGCCACCAGCTGGTTGTGTGCCGGCACTGATGTGGAGTGGTGGATGTACTGCCGGCTAATGTGGAGCCAATCCCTCGTGTAGCAGCGCACACAGTCAGCCACGTGTGCGTCATAGCCGTCCCTGAAGCGTACATGTATGAACGTGTGTGTGTGTGTGTGTGTTTTTTGTGTGTGTATGTGTGTTTAGTACTTAATGCAATAACTCTTTATGATGCAAAATAATGGAAAAACAGCACTATAAAATATTAACACATTACCAAAATAAGATGTAATAAATAAACATAAATCAAATAGAATATAGAAATGTACGAATAATAGAAAAAATATGAATAACAATAACAACAATAAAGACAAAAATCATACCAAAAATAAAACGTTAAAATTCACAATAAATACTAACCCAACACATATATAATAAAAGCGTCATGTAACCATTAATATAAACAGGAATACATACCTAACCACAATTCACCACATCACCAATACAACAACAAATTAATAAAAAAATAAAAAAGGGGTAAGTAATAAATATAAAAAGGGGAAAAGAAAAAAAATACAAACACACACACATATAAATCTAACAAATCACATCACATCACACCACACCACACCACCACCACACCTTCCGCTGGGCTAATCAAGTGTGTAGTGTAGCATAGCGGGTGTGTCGGCGGTGGATGGCGGGTGAAACAGCTACACTCACCCTTCCTCCGGCACGATGGGGTGGATGGTGCGAGTCTGGCGGGGGATGAGTGAGACCACAATGTCATCCGGGGGAAAGTAAAGGATCTTGCTGTGGGGGTCGCGGTCTACCTCAAGTTGATGCTGGTCAAGGAACTCCTCATAGTCAACAGGCTCCACATTCTCCTGCAGCGTGTCATTCTGGCGGGTGGAAGAGATAAGTGGAAGAATAAGTGGATGGGTTGATTCAGTGGTGGAAGAGGTGGTGTGTTGTAAAAGTGGATTGATTCAGTGGTGGATAAGTTTAGTGTAATAGTCTACTGGCTCCACATTCTCCTGCAGTGTGTTGTTCTGTGGTGTTTAAATGCTAATACTTTGTGTTTAATGGTTATATTTTCTTAGTAGGTAAATATTTTTCATGAGATACATACCCACCAAATATAACAAGGAGTGCTGTAATAGCATAAATATTTTTTTCTTTTTTTAAAACCATGTCACATTCCACTTGTTCAGATCACCTTGAATAGTTATACCGCTGAATTACAGAAAAAGATTTTAGGTTACATTAGGTTTAAATGGTTTGGTTAGGTTTAGTTTGATTTGGTTGGGTTAGGTTTATTTAACTGCAGCTCTGGGAAGGTTATGCTAACAAAGCTATTTTTCTTCAGTAAAATTTTACATCTTCACCAGAATGGTGTGTGCTATCGAGTGGTTAAGGAAATGAATATTTACCGTATTCTCATCTATCTATCTGTCTGTCCATCTGTTTGTCTATCTGTCCATCTGTCTAGCTATTTATCTGTCTATGTCTGTATATTCAACTGTATGTCTATCTGTGTGACTGTCTGTCCATCCATCCCTCCCTTTATGAGTTTGTTAGTGTGTCTCAGCTCACCAGACTGACAGCAGACAGCGTGGACACACTGGTGGAGCGCGGCGGGTCCTTCCCTGTGGTGTTGGAGCTCACGGTCCTCCGCACGTCAGCTGCATGGTGTCTGGGTAACACAAGGAGACAATAACACACTGTTACTAAGCGTTACACAAACATTATCATTATCATTATTCATTATGTTCACTATTTGCCTCCCTGCCTGCCTCTTCTTCCCTTCCTTTCTCCGTCTGCCTCTCCCTCTTCTCTTCCTCCTTCCTTCACTTCTTATCTTCCTCCCTTTCTCCTTGCCTTCCTTTTTCTGTCCCCTTCACTTCTTATCTCCCTCTATTATTATCAGTATTATTATTATTACACAGGCAGGCGGGGCAGTGGGAGGTGGGCCGCACCTATACTAACTCCGTACACTTAATATTCAGGCTTATGTTTAACTATATTTAACTATACAAGCCTCCATGGTGTTTACATAGTTATTTCATGTTGTTATTTGTCGTTATACACACGTAATTACTATGATATGACACTCACTTTGACAGCTTTTGGGCGAAGGCTCTCTGGCCTGACGCCATCTTTGTTTACACTGTCTGTCACATTCATAAACAAGATAAAACTTTCTTATTTCTGATTATATTTATGATTGTAGATAAATTATATAAACAAAAAGTAAATAGTTGAATAAATTATGCTAAAAATTATCATACAT
>JAXIVD010000129.1:105357-112857 GCA_036785275.1 Cancer borealis | reverse complement strand
AATATTTAGTTCATCCCCCAATGGCACTATACTGGCACAGGGTTGAGGCTGGCACGGTGCCACCCAGGGGTTTGAGTGTGTCTTAGGAGTCAGGAGAAAGCTTATAGACTGATCATGAGTAAGCACATAACCTCTCTATAGAACAGCTGGTATGTACTCACCCTCATGTGTGAACCACTTGCAAATGCAGTTGTATAAGTCTTCAACTCTGGAATGTTCACATGAGAATACTGTAGTAGCATTGGTGTTGTATTTCACTGTAATTGTTAGTGTCATGACAAAAGTGACATAGAGTTGGGGTCACAAGGCTTTAGGGTAAAAAACACCTCACAAAAATACCTGAATGTGGGGTTTTCAATCTGACACCAATGGGCAAACAATGGAAATAGAAAACAGAATATTATCACACACCTGTAAGTTATTATGATGGAGAGTATAATGGGCAAACAAATCATTAAAATAGATATAACGTGACCAATTATTTTTCAGATAATATACATTATATACACTGATGACAGTTGAGTAATTTGTACCATCATGATAATCAGAAATATTAGGTAAGGATAAGTTGGTGTTTTTATCTGTTTTAGAGTTTGCATCACCAGGATATGTATGGACCACACACTACTCTCTCTCTCCTGCCTTGTGTGAGCTGCTAATGTTTTTAAGCTGTTCTCGCAAAACCAAACAGCTTATTTAGAGTTATAATTTGGAATAAGTAAACAACTCACTTACTCCAATAATCTCAGCAAATGATTATAAAAATAGATACATTAATTAATATAACTATGAGTAAATAATAAATATATAAATACCCAATTAACACATCCACTTACGCATACTATATGTCATTCCCACAAACACAAACAATATGACATAAAACTTGCTGCACTCTTTTGTAATGGTAAAAAGAAAAACATTACATAATTTATACAATATTCACTGGTATCATAAAACTCCTTTCAGTAAGTAGCAAGACCCTGATGTGGCAGCTGTTACCAACCCACCCACCACGCACCTGTTGAAGGAACACATACACACTCAGCTCTAGTTATGACGGTATTGTCCACCAGCATCACACTAGACACTGGGAAAGACTATGGTTCAATGCTTGTGTGTGTGTGTATGTATGTGTGTGTGTGTGTGTGTGTGTGTGTGTGTGTGTGTGTGTGTGTGTTGAGGTGAGGTCCCAGTGTGGCATCACGTCCTCATCCCAGGAAGGCATGGTAAGCATCACTGGTGTAGCCAAGCTCATCCAGGAGACTGAAATACAAAGGTTTCCATCATCACTCTAACTTTCTATTATAATTTCCTCAAGACTTACCATTGTAACCATAGCACCTCAAACACACACAAGACTATATTGCAATTAATGTAAATCTGACACAAACCACAGTAACTCAATATTTTCAATGGAGTTTTATAGATATAAGTGGCCTGTGTTTACCTACAACACCTAACATTACAAAAAAAATGTTTCTTGTTGTATGGCAATGTCTAATAAAGCGCCTTAAGCAAGAGCATGTGAGTGTGATGTGTGAGAGGTCTCAGCCTTACCCTATGAACTCTATCTGTAATGTATTGTATTAGTATACTCTATGTCATCTTAAGTCTCCATAAACGTGCTTCACTATGCCTCACCTGACACCCAGTTTAGTGAATAGCGTTGGACCACACAGACACAGGTAAGTCGTCTGTTCTTGGCTGTTCTCTGGCAATAGTTTTTGTAGCAATGTTTTGTCTATCCTTCCCCTGAGGCCAGTCCAGGAGGTGCTGCCTTCAGACAACACGTGGGTCACCTGGGAAGGCAAAGCAGACAAATATATAGTTGTTGTTTTTCCTGTCACATGTGTTTTTAAGTTCCTGGATGACTTTACAAGTGGAAAAAAAAACGGAAATGTGGCTAATTTCAATGAAGACTTGCTTTCTTTTCCTACATCAAGGCTTTTTCCCATTCTGCCTTACTGCTGGACATGGATTATAAATGTATGAAATTAATATAGATGGTGAGCTATCTTATTATAGCTCAGGCCCTGTATATTAAAACTAGGTAAATACAACTAGGTATATATAGACACACAGGCCTTTCCACCCCATTACCTTGAACAAATCATTGCTTTCCTCCACCAGACTTTCAAACTCCTGCTTCCAAGGTATGTCATCTTCTGTTTTGTTGAAGAGAATGAGATGAACATTCCTGAAAAAATACAAAGAAATCACCATCATTCACTGCGGCAAAGTTCATGGTAAATCCAAAGAAAGTTTACATCTGAGTAGCCCTGGACTTACTTTTTATTAGTGATGGCGGGCAGCATTAACTTGACCATGGGAGTGATGCCCGTGCCCGCTGCCAGCATGACCAGGTGGGAGATGGTGGTGGTGGCTGCCGTCAGCTGGTCGTGGGTAAAGGTTCCCTGCGGCAGACTCACT
Organism: Cancer borealis; assembly: GCA_036785275.1. Classification (NCBI taxonomy): domain Eukaryota; kingdom Metazoa; phylum Arthropoda; class Malacostraca; order Decapoda; family Cancridae; genus Cancer; species Cancer borealis. The sequence continues at coordinate 110,427 of JAXIVD010000129.1, read as the reverse complement.
TCCAAGGTGGAGCTGACGGGGAGTGCGTCCAGGATGGGGGTCAAGGCGCCATCACTGTACACCTGACACGGACAAAAGGAAAAAAGAATATATACTAAAATTATTCACAGTGTATCATCTGACTGTATCAATGTATTCTGTTTTTTTAATTCTTTGCATTATTAACCTGTAGTAATAACCTGACATATTACTTAATCTCTAGAATGAAAGTGACAAATTCTCACAAACTCATCCACACATTCACCATTATAATTATATTTGACTAATGGGTATTCAATAATGCCTTACTACCCACCTCACAGCATAGTAAGAAATGTTTGACTAATTAGTGTTTGTTATGGTTTATTTTGTCATTGTGGTGTTTGAATATATTTACAATGGACAAATATTAACAGGTGATGTTGATAATTTATTCTAATGGTCCACTATTTTGAGAGGTAAAAATCTTGCTGCTTTGATTTTGTATTTGTATTTTATATTGACTTTAATTTTGATTTTGTTTCTAGATATTTACTCTTACATTATATTTATTTTCTTGGAAGGAAAGTTCACTGTTAATTTTCTCACAACCTTTCATTATTTTATACATTTCTATTCAAACTCTTTTCCTCTGTTGTTTTAAGTTGATGAAACCCAATCTTTATACTCTTGTTTTGCATGACAATTGTTTTAGTTCTAACACAGGTCTCATTACCCTCCTTTTAACCCTTTCTGGTGATTGTAAGTCCTTCATATGTGGTGACCTTGCTGCATACACTCACACTGCACTTTCTACACACTTGGCACTTGTTAGCACGGCTTGTTACACACTCCTACACACTGTACACTTTCTTCACAGTTGGCCCGGCTTGTTACACACTCAACACTTTCCACAAGCACCACGAGGCTTAAATAAGTCTTACACTGCCCTCAGTCACCTTTCTGCGTGATAAACACACACTGCACTGCCAACAAGCACTCACTCAATAACACACTCACTACATACTATTACTGCAACTACTATTACTACTACTTCTACTACAACAACCACTATTCCTACTACAACAACTACTATCTCTGTACTACTACTACTACTACTACTACTATCACCACAACCACTGCTTTTTTTATTTTTTTATCTTTTTAGAACATACCTGTTTCTGCACTTGCAATATATTATCCAAGAATCAATAACAAAATAATAATAAAACAATACTGTTCAAACAAACACTTGCCTTGCACACACACACACACACACACACACACACACACACACACACACATACACACACTACACATACTTAAACTTGGCATCTGTTATTGCATCTCACACTTAATGAAAACTAAGAACACAAGACAGAGAATACGTGATGTAACCTGCCTTGATGAACAGGTGAATGTGTCGGCCCGGCTCCTCCTGCTTGGTGAGGGACAGTGCTGGAGCCACAGGGGTGTAAGGCTTCACCACCTCTGGGAAGGATGAGTAAAGGGGTGGATGAGTAAAGGAATGGATGAGTAAAGAAGTGAATGGTAAAGGCAATATTACATGTGGTGTCTTTACTTTGACGGTACACACTTGGATAGAATTTCCTTGGTTCTGTAATAGATAGTGGTGTTACAACGGCACACTCCCAGATTTTGGTAGGGATGGAAACTGTTTTCTTTTTTTTATCTTAGACGAAATGATGGATTATAACAGTTTTAGAATGCAAAGAAGACTGTCAAAAAGATAAATGAACTTGAGCTTATCTGCATAGAGTTTTCGTGTTTATCCTGTGGAGCACCAGCAAATATTAATGCATATACTAAACTCTATCCCAGTGCTGGTAAAAACAAGTCCAACACCATAAATTTTAACAACATTCAAGTGCACACACACACACACACACACACCTTTGTTTGGACTCCTGAGATAGACGTGATGACCCACAGGTACAGGCAGGTGGGTGTGGTCCGGCACCTGTATCACCAGTAGACAGGTGTTGTGGGTGATTGCTTCTCGTCTCACCAAAGTACACTCCACATAATCAATCTGAAGGACAAACCAAATTGATTATCCATTACCACCATAATTATTTTGATCAAGTAAAGTTAACTCATTTGATCATAATTAGAATATATTACTTATTCCATATCAGTTCACTAAATGATGGTTCTTAATGAATAACTAATACTGGACTAGAGGATTGGAATACCTTAGTTGAGATATAGTTACAAATATTACCCTTATCATCGCCATCATCATAATACATTTTCTTTCACAATTGTTAGAATGGCCTCCAAGATTAAGAATAGATTAACACCAACTAAAGATATAATTCAAACAGAAATCATCTCATACCATTCAAACACACACACAAACACAGACATAGACACACATAAACTTTTAAATTGTTAGTTCAGTCTTGCAGCAAACAAACCAATACAACCACAACACCCCACTAGGACACACACACACACCACACATCCTTCATCTGAGGCAAACAACACCACCTTCTACCTTCATCTTCCTTGACAAGCATGTGAATAAGTCTGTTAAGAGAATAAATCTGTCAAGAGAATATGTCTGTCAAGAGAATAAGTCTGTCAAGAGAATATGTCTGTCAAGAGAATATGTCTGTCAAGAGAATATGTCTGTCAAGAGAATATGTCTGTCAAGAGAATATGTCTGTCAAGAGAATATGTCTGTCAAGAGAATATGTCTGTCAAGAGAATAAGTCTGTCAAAAGAATAAGTGCATTAAGAGAGTCATGGTTGCCTCACCTCCATATCCTTGGCCTTGAAGTGATCACCGTGTCCGGCCAGAGTCTTCCCCGCCCGGCTCCACCTCACTCCCGCCTCCTGCTTCTGAAGGAGGATGTCCACCTTCCCTACGCTGCCCCCTGCCCGCAGCTCAAACTCATGGGACACGGCCTTATCCAGCTCTAAGTGCACCACATATACCATGTCCTGGATGTAGCATAGCACCTTCACCACCTGCAGATAAAGAGGCACTTCTAAGACACTTAAAACAACTGGTGGTCACTTAAGTGTCTACATATCAGATACAAACCCACATGAGTTATTGTGTGTGATCCAGTATACTCATATGTGGTGTTAGATTACCATTCAATATTATGACATGCAGTGAAGGAAAGGTTATTGATCACTTCTAATATTTTGTCTCATCCTTATTCTAAAATTTACATAATAAGGTGTGTCTTAGTGGCCCTCAAATTGACACTACACTGATAAACTGTGAGTGTAGAATATTGAGTGGTGTGTGGAAGAGTGGCGAGATTACTGATAACTAACTGCATTGTACAGAAAGGCAATAAGCATGTTTTCTTGACCAATTGTATTACAAACAATATTAAACATGAAGTACTCAAAGAAACCATTACAGAGAATATTCCTGATAGTTATGTTATGTATCTGAAATTCAATTGATTTTACTATAGCCTTAAAAAATATTTCCCTGAGCTGCCTTGTCATATATCAACAGTAAACCAACACACAAACTTCCTTTTTACTACACAACACGGTGGAATTTCTCAAAGCCATAGATACAGGCAACAGTAATGCAATAAGATGGTGGAATTTCTTAGGCCAAAGAGACAAGAATAATCTAATAATGTATAGAGAGAAGTCTTGACGTAACCAGCATCATCATCATCATCAGCAGCAGCAGCACTCACCGCATCCTTCTTCAGCACCACCACCCGCTCTTTGGTGATGTGTTTCCAGCGGGTGTACACGGCCAGGTTGATGATGGTGTTGGTCTGGAACCAGTCATACTTGGGGCTGGGCAAGGGTGAAGGGGTGTGGGGGGACACCAGGGGAGACTTGGCACTGGGGACCACTGTCTGGGCATTGGTATTGGGGACTGACAGGGAGTTTTTCTGTTCTGTGGCATCTGGAAAGGGAACATTGCAAGGTCAGTCTAGGCAATTGAAGGTGAGGTAAGTAAGATGTGTGTGTGTGTATGTATGTGTGTGTGTGTGTGTGTGTGTGTGGTGAAGGACTTACTAGCTGTCTTGTTAGAGCTGCGACCTAGAGGGAGGAAGGAAGGCTTGAGGAAGAAAGGACGGCTCTCCACCAGCCGGCCCACCAGGCACTTCTGCAGCATACCCTCAAAGTTGACCCACTTGTGAACCTGAACACAGAGGACACAGAGGGTAGCACAAAGGTATATACTTTTAGATTTCCTTTACAAGATGATGATGCAAGAGTGCTATAATATTTCACTCTAAGACATTATTTTTTTATGATTTGAGTGGCACATAGGATACTGTGATACCAATGGGCAATATTATGCTAGACAGTACAGTGGTATGATGTAAATGTATACTGGAAATATTAGTAAATAAAATGAGATGTGTTAGGTAAAATTCATGTGAAAAGAATATACATTTTTGGATATCAGTGTCAAACGCAAAAATGACACTGGATTATAAGAAGGAAAAAAAATGGCTAACACAGAAAAAAGTGAAAGACAAGAAGGCAAACAAATACAAGTTGTCTGGCGTATACAAACAAAAAAGGTAATATGTTGAAAGAAGCACATGTCAGTAAGCAGGATAGTCATGAGAATAACCCTACATATTGTGCATTACATAATGTATTTGGTAATTAAGCTGCACTCATAAGGAAGAAGAATGAAGGGAGAGTCAGGTAGAGACATGATTCTTATAGTACTCAAGAAGATGATGATGAGTGTTGTTAGTGTTACCTCATTGAATAGGTGTGTTGCGTCCTGTCCCGCCCCACGCATCAACTCCTCCTCACCACCAGGATGGAACTCTATGTACGGCGTCACGTTGTACACCTTGCCTGGCAAGGAGAAGGAACACAAGCATCACATGGCATGCAGGCCTGGCGTGTGTGTGTGTGTGTGTGTGTGTGTGTGTGTAGTGAGTGAGGCATGTGTAGCACAGCACCCATCAAACACATCCACACACACGCAACTCTCACACCTCACTCAGTTCCGTGAAATGCGAGAGGTCACCATGGGAGAGAATGAGTTGAAACAAGGGATATTTCAAGTGTTGAGAAAATTAAGTACGATATATTTCATGATGTATTGTCTTAATCAAAACAAAAAAGTGATAA
>JAXIVD010000129.1:22500-105157 GCA_036785275.1 Cancer borealis | reverse complement strand
ACCTAACGTAACCTTAAAAAAAATAATCTTATTTTTTTCTGTAATTTAGTGGCATAACTGTTTGAGATCATCTGAACATATATACTTACTTATGTTATATACTTATGTTTTTATCTCCCTCTGAGCCAATACTGCTGCATTTGTATTTATGTATGTTATTGGTCTGCTAATGGCACCTGCTCATGAGGGAGTCACGCATTGTGCTGCCAATTATAAGTAATCACAGTATTTCTACCAGTCCGATGAAGACACGTATATCTGGGCATATTTTAAGAGTTTTTGTGGAATTTCATGTAGGCCTATTGACATACCCATTTTTCATCTTTCTCTCAACTACCTGAATATAATTCCTGTCAAGGTGATGAAAGTAATAACAAATATAATTTTATTGGTTGTGATTCCAGATTGAAAAGTTACTTGCTCTGTGTCCTGGAGATAGTCATGGTGGGGGATTTCGTGTGGACCAGAGAGGACAGGATGCTGTGGTGGCTCTTGGGGTGTATCTTCTGGAATCTGGCCAACAGCATCAGGCTACCATCTTACAGTACCTCCTTAGATTACTACGAGCTCTTCCCAAGGCAGTGTGGCTGGATGAAAAGAGAATTACTCCAGCAGATCGTGAGTTGAATAAAGCTGCATATATATATATATATATATATATATATATATATATATATATATATATATATATATATATATATATATATATATATTGTTAATGATATTGTTCTAATGAGCGAATCAACAAATGAACTACAGCTGATGATTCTGCAGTGGCACAGAGAAAACCAGAAAATGGGTTTTAAGATGAATATGAAGGTGATGTTGAATGATAACATACTAGACCATGAAAGTTAAATGAATCATGAAGTAATAGAATGTGTCCAAAAATACATTTACTTGGATAAGAAATTGGTTGTTAAAGTCCACATCATAAAATATAAATCAAAAGGAGAAAGGGATAGGATGGAGTGCATTTGGTAGACAACATAATGGTATGAGGTGTAACTTCACATTATCACTGAAGAGAAAATTGGATCAGAAACTTGGAGTCTTACAAAAGCCCTAGAATGAAAACTACAAGGTGCCCAAAGGGGTAAAGAGAGAATAATGTTTAGCATAACATGGAGGGATAGGAAAGAAGCAGAATGAATTAGAGAACAGGCCTAAGTTGAGGACATCTTGAGCACAATTAAAGGAAAAAATGGACATGGGCATGACATGTCATGTAATAAAGAGGTCATAATATATTGACTGTTAGGATAACAGAATGGCAAACCAGGGATGGCAAAAGAAAGCAGGGAAGACACAGAACTAGATGGAGAGATGAGATAAAAAAGTTTGCTACAATAATCTGGAATAGACAGGCAGCTGATAGAGATGAATGGAGAAGGTTGGGGTAGGCCTTTGTCCTGCAGTGGACTCATAGAGGCTGATTATATATATACATATATATATATATATATATATATATATATATATATATATATATATATATATATATATACTATATATATATATATATATATATATATATATATATATATATATATATATATATGTATACATATATATATATATATATATATATATATATATATATATATATATATATATATATATATATGTATACATATATATATATATATATATATATATATATATATATATATATATATATATATATATATTATATATATATATATATATATATATATATATATATATATATATATATATATATATATATATATATACATATATATATATATATATATATATATATATATATATATATATATATATACTTGATAATTATGTACCATCCTCAACATAAGAAAACTATATATGTAATTATTGTTGTTTCTGTCAGGTATGCCTGTAGCTGAACGATTTGCTTTTGTGGTGACAACTTTGCTGACTGATGTTGCTGCCAACTGTGAAAGTGTGCGGGAGGAGGTACTCAACACACAAGTGGAGGTACTTTCAGCCCTTACTAATGTGATCATCAGAGCTACCAGGGAAGACAGTCTCCTCTCAGCTAATGGAAAAAGTAAGATGTACTTAGTTGTTAAAAATCTCCAAAGAGACAAGGTTACACAATAAGATTGTAAAGTTTAGAATAAAGCATCATTACATCAAAAATGTTCTGTTATATTCTTGGAGACATAATGATTCCAAAATAATAAAAGTGAAAGAAACAACTTTAATGAAACACACAGTCATTCATCACTATTCAGTGTATGGACCTAACCTCATGACTTCCTCTACTTTCTCTTCACATTTTAGTGTGTCTTATATAGTCTTTGTTTCTTCTTTATGTCTTAATTTTCAAAAGTATATATTTTTCTTTCAACACATTATTACATTATTTTCTTTATCTACTGCATCTCTGACTATGTTCTCTTTTGTCTTAGCTACTTTAATTTTTTTTCCCATTGTATTTACCTATTTTATTTACTTTGTTGTGGTATACAGGGTCTTAGCTACACTAATGTGGTCCTTATATCTATCTATATACTTGGCTTATATCCCATTTGAAAGGATGTAGCCAAGACAAGGCATTTATGGTTCAGGGAGACCACTCACCCATCCGCCTCTGTACCCAGTCTTTTCATAAGAGAGAACATAGAGGACGGACTTCCAAGACTCTTGATCACTTTTTATGATCTGCAGGGAATTCAGTTGTAGTATCCTTGCAGCACTTACCACAGGGCTAACACTACTTAATTTCTCTATGTGTTTATTTTGTTTCAGTTGCCTTGTGTCGTGGTCCAGTATCTGTTTTGCTGGGTCTCTCTCGTGCTCTGGGACGTTCTACTTCAGGGGACCCTCTGTTCCTAAGAATATTCCCAAAGCCCATCATTCCGACACCTGTTGCAGCAGAACCACCACAAATGACTAAAAAGAAGAGCTTCAGCACCTACCGGCCCATCATACCTCGATCTCTCTCCTCCACATTGCCTTCTTGTCCTGATGCTGTGTCCCTTGTCAGTGTGGAGAGTGATAGAGATGCTGGGTAAGTATTTTGTAATGTAAAGTTGTTATTTGTCAAGTTGAACATAAGTCACATGATATTGTAATACTGTATAGTAACCTAACATGTGTGAATCTTTTTGTTCATCTGCAGCTTACGAACACTTGGGGGTCCAGGGAAGCGACACTCACTCATGTCTCAGCAGTCAGTTCCCCATGATCCAAAGGTGTACTTCTTCCAGAAATATGGCTCCAGCTTCGGGGCAAACTTTCCCCAGCTAACACAATATGATCACATCTTAGTGTTTCCTGTTCAACATTTACAGGTAACAATCTATCAATTTAAGATGACAATTTTTGGATATTCATTTATTTTTACAGTAGTTTTTTTTTTCTTCTCTCTCTCTCTCTCTCTCTCTCTCTCTCTCTCTCTCTCTCTCTCTCTCTCTCTCTCTCTCTCTCTCTCTCTCTCTCTCTCTCTCTCTCTCTTTCTCTCCATGTGTGTGTGTGTGTGTGTGTGTGTGTGTGTGTGTGTGTGTGTGTGTGTGTATGAAAAGGTTATTAAGAAACAATGAATGGTCTACTTAATAAAGAGCAGTATTATCAGATTGACAATGTGGATTCAGAACAGGATGGTCATGCATTACCAGCTTATTATGTTCTTACTTACACACCCCATCCTCTTGCTCGAGGAGGAAAATAACTGCTTGTTACTTACCATGTCAGTGAAAAATGCTTATCTACCTGAGAAGGGTTCAAACCGACACATTGCCAACGAGTGACTGGCAGGACTCATTCCACTGGACCCTGGGAGTAGTGTGTGTGTGTGTCTTATTCACCACAGTCTTGAGGAACACGTGTTGGACTCGTGATCACCAGCCATTACCCTCCTGGAGAGAGCTTAGAGCTCATTATAGCCCATTATATGGATAAAGCTGTGACCTTTCACACACCACACACCCCATCCTCTTGCTCAAGGAAGACAATAACTACTTGGTCATCAGTGAAAACCTTGCACCTTGAACGAGGTGCAAACTCAAGCCTGCTGAGTGACAGACTGGGACGTTAACACTGATTTATCAAGCAGTGTGTGTGGGATTTTATATCTATTATTTATTAGTCAAAGCCCCTATTGTTTTGGCTGCAAGAATATTATAACCATATTCCCTGTGGACTGAAAAAGGTGACCAAAAGGGATGAAGCAAAGGGTCTAGGAAGCTCCTATATATTCTCACCTTCTTTTAGATTATAGATTTATTAATTATGCACTTATTGTAATATCAAAGATACTTTGGAGAATGGCTTGATTTAAGCTTTAAAATCTGGCATGGCATCAATTTGTTTATATTATCTTATATCTTGCAGACTGTTCTTGCCAATGCAAAGAAGCTGTTAGCAAAAGAAGTATTAGCAGTCCTTGATGTAGTGGCAACAGAAGTATTTGCTTCTCGTCAAATAAAAATGTTTCCTTATTCTACTATGCGAGAAACGGTGAATTTGGTGATGGTTACACTGCTAAGAGAACTCCTTGCATACCAAAATGGTAAGAGGAATTTTAGATTCTTTTTTTTTTTTAAATAACATTCCATCTGATTTTTGTTCGTAAATAATTGCAAAGCATTTTTTTTTATTGAGGTAATTCTGAATATTTGAAATAGTTGAATAGTCAAATAGATCCAAATCTTTCTCATTTCATATGAATGGCAAATGTATTGGTAAAAGATAGTTCTTTTGTTATGAATGATATCCCAATTTCTCCTCAGATCTGCCTGTCCCTTTCACGAAAGATGTACAGGATTTTGTGAAAGGCCTTTTCCTCTCTGGTCAGACCGAATTAGCAGTACAGCAAAATGAAAGTGGAGTGAAGACTGATACTAACAAGAAAGCACCATCAATAAACCCATACAGAATTAATGTTCAAGCAAATGCTGCCTGCATTGACCTCTTAGTATGGGCTAGTGCTGATGAATCTGGTAAGATATCTGTACAACTTTCAACCTTGTTACCCATCCATAAATTTTCTTAACAGCCTTGGCGACATCACACATCATTGTCTCAACCTGACTCCATCCATCCTCACACACACATTTGCCTCCCTATAAGATGCCTTTACTTGCGCCAAAAACTGTCCCTCAACATCATAAATTTTTAGAATATTTTAAAGAGGTTCCCTATCAACTGTATTATATGCCTTTTCTTGTTCCATGAAGGTTGCATTTACTTTTTCATCTTTCTCTAAGTACTCCTGTACCATTATTTTAATTGCAAATATCCAATACACACATCCTTTTCCTTTCCTAAATTGTCCCAGCTCCTCGCTAACCTTTCCTTCAGTTACTTCCATCAATCTCTTCATCAGGACTCTCCCATACACTTTTCCTGGCACACTAAGCAAACTTATCCCTCAACAATTATTACACTCATCTCAAACGATATGAGACCACTTTGTGAACTCAATTTCCTGATACTGTTGCTGAATATCAAGCAACAGACTTTTTCAAGTAACGGACAAGTAGATTCCCATTTGGTCCGTTCAATTGAGGTGTCTTGAATCTGGATATTGGCCATTGTTGACATGTTGGGTGCTACAATGTGTCCATAAATTGGTATATGTGGCAATTAAGTAAGCAAACAAAACATTGTTGATGTCACACTTTATAAAGTTCAGAAGTTTCATTACAGACTTAAATGCTGTAATGATAGCAAAGATTCTCCATTTCACTAAGTTATGCTTTTTCTTTGATAGATGTTTTATTTCTCTAGTCCTGTTTAATATAGTATAGTTATGCTGATGATTGTGATGATGTTCAAAGGATTATGTTTAAAGCTGATGATTTCATCCTACCTCCAATCTTTCAGAGGCAGAGAGTTTATGCAGCAGGTTGACAGAGAAGGCAAATGTCCATCATGGCCATCGGCTGGCCCTTGCTCACATGCCTCTGTTGTTGGTGTGTTTAGAAGTGAGTGTCTACCCAGGATGTCAGTATCTTGTTGGTTTTATTTTTCATTTGTATAATGTTGTTTCAGTTTTATGTATAATTTTGCAAAATTATACATAATTCCATGCTTAGGAAGATAATTCTTTGTTCTTGGCAGCTTGTATAGCTGCAATGTGCAATATGTCTGACAACTCATCTAGTTTCTAGGTTTTTTTCTGAGAATCTCATCCCATAGTCTAGAGGTGTGCTCCCTTCTACTTCAGAGTATTTAGTACACAAAGCCAGACATTTTCTATGTATTTGAGTACAATCAATTCGTTCACATTACTTCACTTGAGCCAAATGGGCCTTAGCTTCTTTGAGTCTAGGATGAAATATTTTGTTGGCCTAATGACCTGTGTGCCAGTGGATTTAGCACCAAATGACCTGCATTTGTCGAAGTATATTGCCATATGTGAAAAACAAGTCCACACTGCCAGACTGTATTGTTGATGGTGTAACTTTACTTCTCTTATTTTATTCATTTGTGTCTTTTTAGGGACTAGGGAAACTGGCAAGCAAATTTCCAAATAATGCTGGGACATGTATCAACTACCTTCAAGACTTCCTTGTTAGTCCATCACCCATTCTTCTAAAGTTATACCGCCAACAGTCAGACCTCCTTACTCCTCACCAAGGCAGTTTGACTGTTAAAGGTAAGTAAATATATTTAACTTCTTAATTGATTTTTGCTAGAAAACTTTGAAAATACTTTATCTATTTATCAGGCTGTTATCCCCTAAAATAGGGTAGCCAAGACAACGCATGCATACACACTCCCATACACACATACATATCCACTCCTCTCACTTAGCACCTTGGTTCCTAAAGTAGAAGAGTAATACATCCCGCCCAAACACTGAAATACTTTATATTGGGAAATATCACTAAATGGTTTGAATATTTAGGGTCCAAGATTACTGTAGATGAAGAAATAGAGACCAAGATGATGTAAGAAAGGTATTGGGAGGAATGAAGATGTTTCATTGTAGAGCAATGATGAATGTATATGTATGTGTGCTTCAGTGGCGTATGGTGGTTTCTGTCACTGGGTGTGCTGAACAGTGATTCTGTCCATAACTAACATATACCTAATTACTGATGTGTGCGCGTGTATGTGTGTGTGTGTGGGGGGGGGGGGGGCGTGGGTGTGTGTGTGTGTGTGTGTGTGTGTGTGTGTGTGTATGTAATTACAATTTTATAGTTATTCATACTGTTAGTTGGAAAATAAAGTAAATTTTATGTGAAAACTTAGAATAATTAAATTTATTAATTTTGATTAGCTAAGCTTACCACCAAAATTACACAGTTGAATGGTTGACATATCTGATTACTTATAATTCAATTCTATTCTTCGTGTTTTTGATATAAACTTGTTCATGACTTCATCATAGAAAGAACCTTTCTGTTTAACTTTAGTCAGCAAGATCTTTTCAATGGAGAGCAAACTGAGGCCACTCAGCCTCAAATGGCTCCCCTCAACACATTTCCCTGGTGGTGTAATAATGTGGCACCTGGCACCTCACAGCAGTCCTCAAGGTGCCTGTCACAGCTCACAGAGACTCTACCATGGCCACAGTCATAGGTTACCACAACACAACACCACAACATGTGTCCACCCCCTGTAACACTGTCTTATCAGTCACTATTACACCACAGTTATATGAGCCACTTTAATACCAGTCACATAACCACAAATACCGTCTATACCAGCGTAGCCGCTTTTCAAGGGAAAGATATTTTTAAGAATACCAGCGTGGCAGCAGGAGGCTGACTCTCTCGTATCCCTCTGCCGGCAGATGGGAGTGAATGTCACATTCACTCCCATCTCCCCTCTTTTTACCATCGCCATGGTAATGCCAGCATTAAGATGCAAACACACCGCAACACAATAATAATTACAATATACTCACAAATCACAACTAGTCATTTATCTAGTCAAGGGAAATGCACTTGCTTCCCCGACACAAGTGTCAATGAAACTGAGTTAGTATAACTTAGGTTACTTGGCAACTCAACTTACTTCTGTTGTTTTATCGGTAAGAGAGTCCATGACTTAGGTTGCACTCAATCCTTATTTCTGATTAAGTGACTTAATAACATTTGGTTTCATAATAGATACTATATTATAATTCTTGCAAATCTTAATTATGCTCATATAATGAATGGCAAAGACACTTTATACCTTCTAGCCAATATAAAATATCAGCACCAAAAACGAACGCAAGTAGTGTGCATTTGTAGAGCCGCACACCAAGCTCCATATATTCAACAGTCTGCCCTCCCACTCCACCATACGCGCTATGCTACATAATGATACAATTGATTATTAGGTGTGCAGTGCTTCTACAGAACACCTATGATACAAAATATTATAACAGGGCTAAAAACAATAAGAAAAATATCGTTTCCCACTTACTGCTGAATTTATTTATAACTATCATGCATTTCTCTCTTTGACTGAGGGTGTGCGACGCACACCTAGCACACTCTGAATATACGTCCCTGGAGTTTAATTAGGTCTATCAGATGCTGTAATGATATTTCCAATATATATAATAGCTTCCAAGAAAATTTGAACGAAATCTATTTTTTGGAAAAAAAAATACGGTTTAATTTTACTGCGTAATTATTATACATAGAACAAATATTTATTATGACAGTTGTAGAGTTTAATTAGGTCTATCAGATGCTGCAATGATATTTCCAATAACTCTAATAGCTTCAGAGAAAATTAGAACAATTTTTATTATTTTTTTTAAGATATGGTTTAATTTTACTGGGTAATTATTATACATAGAACAAATATTCATTATGACAGTTGTAGAGTTTAATTAGATCTGTCAGATGCTGCAATGATATTTCCAATATCTCTAATAGCTTCCGAGAAAATTAGAACAAAATCTATTTTATGGAAAAAAGATACGGTTTAATTTTACTGCTTAATTATTATACATAGAACAAATATTCATTATGACAGTTGTAGAGTTTAATTAGGTCTATCAGATGCTGCAATGATATTTCCAATATCTCTAATAGCTTCCGAGAAAATGAGAACAAAATCTATTATTTGGTAAAAGATACGGTTTAATTTTACTGCTTAATTTTTATACATAGAACAAATGTTCATTATGACAGTTGTAGAGTTTAATTAGGTATATCAGATGCTGCAATGATGTTTCCAATATCTCTAATAGCTTCCGAGAAAATTAGAATGAAATATATTTTTTGGAAAAAAAAATTGGTTTAATTTTACTGCGGAATTATTATACATAGAACAAATATTCATTATTACAGTTGTAGAGTTTAATTAGGTCTATCAGATGCTGCAATGATATTTCCAATATCTTTAATAGCTCCTGAGAAAATTAGAATGAAATATATTTTTTGGAAAAAATATACGGTTTAATTTTACTGAGTAATTATTATACATAGAACAAATATTCATTATGACTGTTGTACAGTTTAATTTCGTCTATCAGATGCTGCAATGATATTTCCAATATCTCTAATAGCTTCCGAGAAAATTAGAACGAAATCTATTTTTTGACAAAAAGATATGGTTTGATTTTACTGCGTAATTATTATAAATAGAACAAATATTCATTTTGACAGTTGTAGGATTTAATTAAGGTATCATATTCTGCAATGATATTTCCAATATCTCTAATAGCTTCCGAGAAAATTAGAACTAAATCTATTTTTTGGAAAAAAAAAAAAGGGTTTAATTTTACTGCGTAATTCTTATACATAGAACAAATATTCATTATGACAGTTATAGGGTTTAATTAGATCTATCAGATGCTGCAATGATATTTCCAATATCTCTAATAGCTTCCGAGAAACAGAATTAAATATATTTTTTGGAAAAAAAATGTGGTTTAATTTTACTGCGTAATCATTATACATAGAACAAATATTTATTATGACAGGTTTAGGGTTTAATTAGGTCTATCAGATGCTGCAATGATATTTCCAATATCTCTAATGGCTTCCGAGAAAATGAGAACGAAATCTATTATTTAGAAAAAAGTTATGGTTTAATATTACTGCTTAATAATTAGACATAGAACAAATATTCATTATGGCAGTTGTAGAGTTTAATTAGATCTATCAGATGCTGCAATGAAATTTCCAATATCTCTAATAGCTTCCGAGAAAATTAGAACAAAATCTATTTTTTTGGAAAAAAGATACGGTTTATCTTTAGTGCATAATTATTATACATAGAACAAATTTTCATTATGACAGTTATAGGGTTTTATTAGGTCTATCAGATGCTGCAATGATATTTCCAATATCTCTAATAGATTCCTAGAAAATTAGAACAAAATATATTGTTTGGAAAAAAGATGCTGTTTAATTTTACTGCGTATTTATTATACATAGAACAAATATTCATATTGACAGTTGTAGCGTTTAATTAGGTCTATTAGATGCTGCAATGATATTTCCAATATCTCTAATAGCGTCCGAGAAAATTAGAACAAAATCTATTTTATGGAAAAAAGATATGGTTTAATTATACTGCTTAATTATTATACATAGAACAAATATTCATTATGACAGTTTTAGGGTTTAATTAGGTCTATAAGATGCTGTAATGATATTTCCAATATCTTTAATAGCTTCCGAGAAAATTAGAACAAAATCTATTTTATGGGGAAAAAAACGGTTTAATATTCCTTCTTAATTATTATACATAGAACAAATATTCATTATGACAGTTGTAGAGTTTAATTAGGTCTATCAGATGCTGTAATGATATATCCAATATCTCTAATAGCTTCCGAGAAAATTAGAACTAAATCTATTTTTTGGAAAAAAGATAGGGATTAATTTTATTGCGTAATTATTATAGATAGAACAAATATTTATTATGACAGTTGTAGAGTTTAATTAGGTCTATCAGATGCTGCAATGATATTTTCAATATCTTTAATAGATTCCAAGAAAATTTGAACGAAATCTATTTTTTTGAAAAAAAATAGTTTAATTTTACTGCATAATTATTATATATAGAACAAATATTCATTATGACAGTTGTAGAGTTTAATTAGTTCTATCAGAAGCTGCAATGATATTTCCAATATTTCTAATAGCTTCCGAGAAAATTAGAACGAAATATATTTTTTTGAAAAAAAAGTATGGTTTAATTTTACTGCGTAATTATTATACATAGAACAAATATTCATTATGACAGTAGTAGAGTTTAATTAGTTCTATCAGATGCTGCAATTATATTTCCAATATATCTAATAGCTTCTGAAAAAATTAGAACGAAATCTATTTTATTGAAAAAAGATACGGTTTAATTTTCTGAGTAATTGTTATACATAGAACAAATATTCATTATGACTGTTGTAGAATTTAAATAGATCTCTCAGATGCATCAATGATATTTTCAATATCTAATAGTGTCCGATAAAATTAGAACAAAATATATTTTTTGGCAAAAAGATATGGTTTAATTTTACTTCGTGATTATTATACATAGAACAAATATTCATTATGACAGTTGCAGAGTTTAATTAGGTCTATCAGAAGCTGCAATGATATTTCCAATATCTCTAATAGCTTCCGAGAAAATTTGAACGAAATCTATTTTTTGGGGAAAAAAATACGGTTTAATTTTACTGCGTAATTATTATACATAGAACAAATATTTATTATGACAGTTATAGGATTTAATTAGGTCTATTAGATGCTGCAATGATATTTCCAATATCTCTAATAGTTTCTGAGAAAATTAGAACGAAATCTATTTTATGGAAAAAATATACGGTTTAATTTTACTGCATAATTATACATAGAAGAAATATTCATAATGGCAGTTGTAGAGTATAATAATGTCTATCAGATGCTGCAATGATATTTCCAATATTTCTAATAGCTTTCGAGAAAAGGAGGAAGAAAAAACGTGATAGTTTAATTTTACTGCTAAATTTGATCTAAGAACAAATATTCATTATTACAGTTGTAGAGTTTAATTAGGTCTATCAGATGCTGCAATGTTATTTCCAATATCTCTAATATCTTCCGAAAAAATTAGAACAAAATTTAATTTTTTTGAAAAAAGATACGGTTTAATTTTTATACAAAGAACAAATATTCATGATGACAGTTGTAGAGTTTAATTAGGTCATTAGATGCTGCTATGATATTTCTAATATCTCTAATAGCTTCCTAGAAAATTAGAAAGAAATCAATTTTTTGGCAAAAAGATACTGTTTAATTTTTCTGCGTAAATATTATACATAGAACAAATGTTTATTATGACAGTTTTAGAGTTTAATTAGATTTATCATATGCTGCAATGACATTTCCAATATGTCAAATAGCTTCCGAGAAAATTAGGACGAAATATATTTTTTGGAGAAAAAAATACGGTTTAATTTTACTGCGTAATTATTATACATAGAACAAATATTCATTATTACAGTTGTAGAGTTTAATTAGGTCTATCAGATGCTGCAATGATATTTCCAATATATCTAATAGTTTCTGAGAAAATTAGAACGAAATATATATTTTGAAAAAAATATATGGTTTAATTTTACTGCGTAATTATTATACATAGAACAAATAATTACAATGACAGTTGTAGAGTTTAAATAGGTCAATCAGATACTGCAATGATATTTCCATTAACTCTAATTACTTCCGAGAAAATTACAACAAATTTTTATATTTTTATGGTATGGTTTAATTTTACTGGGTAATCATTATACATAGAACAAAGATTCATTATGACAGTTGTAGAGTTTAATTAGATCTATCAGATGCTGCAATGATATTTCCAATATCTCTAATAGCTTCCGAGAAAATTAGAACAAAATATTTTATGGAAAAAAGATACGGTTTAACTTTACTGCTTAATTATTATTCATAGAACAAATATTAATTATGACAGTTGTAGAGTTTAATTAGGTCTATCAGATGCTGCAATGATATTTTCAATATTTTTAATAGCTTCCGAGAAAATTAAAACGAAATCTATTTTTTGGCAAAAAGATATGGTTTAATTTTACTGCATAATTATTATAAATAGAACAAATATTCATTATGACAGTTGTAGGGTTTAATCAGGTCTATCAAATGCTGCAATGATATTTCCAATATCTCTGATAGCTTCCGAGAAAATTAGAACGAAATCTATTTTTGGAAAAAAGATATGGTTTAATTTCACTGCGTAATCATTATACATAGAACAAATATTCTTTATTACAGTTGTAGAGTTTAATTACATCTATCAGATGCTGCAATGATATTTCCAATATCTCTAATAGCTTCCGAGAAAATTAGAACAAAATATATTTTTTGGAAAAAAGATACGGTTTAATTTAACTACGTAATTATTATACATAGAATAAATATTCATTATGACAGTTGTAAGGTTTAATTTGGTCTATCAGATGCAGCATTGATATTTCCAATATCTAATAGCTTCTGAGAAAATTAGAACAAAATCTATTTTTTAGAAAAAAAATACGGTTTAATTTTACTGCGTAATTATTATACATAGAACAAATATTCATTATGACAGTTGTAGAGTTTAATTAGGTCTATCAGATGCTGCAATGATATTTCCAATATCTCTAATAGCTTCTGAGAAAATTAGAACTAAATCTATTTTTTTGGAAAAAAGATATGGTTAAATTTTACTGCGTAATTATTATACATAGAACAAATGTTCATTATGACAGTTGTAGAGTTTACTTAGGTCTATCAGGTACTGCAATGATATTTCCAATATCTGTAATATCTTCCGAGAAAATTAGAACTAAATCTATTTTTTGGAAAAAAGATAGGGTTTAATTTTACTGCGTAATTATTATACATAGAACAAATATTCATTATGACAGTTGTAGAGTTTAATTAGGTCTATCAGATGCTGCAATGCTATTTCCAATATCTCTAATAGTTTCCGAGAAAATTAGAACGAAATCTATTTTTTGGCAAAAAGATATGGTTTAATTTTACTGCGTAATTATTATATATAGAACAAATATTTATTATGACAGTTGTAGAGTTTACCAGTGGCGTATGGTGGTTTCTGTCACTGGGTGTGCTGCACAGTGAATCTGTCCATAACTAACATATACCTAATTACTGATGTGTGTGTGCGTGCGTGTGTGTGTGTGTGTGTGTGTGTGTGTGTGTGTAATTACAATTTTATAGTTATTCATACAGTTAGTTGGAAAATAAAGTAAATTTTATGTGAAAACTTAGAATAATTAAATTTTTAAATTTTGATTTGCTAAGCTTACCACCTAAATTACACAGTTGAGTGGTTGACATACCTGATTACTTATAATTCAATTCTATTCTTCGTGTTTTTTATATAAACTTGTTCATGACTTCATCATAGAAAGAGCCTCTCTGTTTAATTTTAGTCAGCAAGATCTTTTCAATGGAGAGCAAACTGAGGCCACTCAGCCTCAAATGGCTCCCCTCAACATATTTCCCTGGTGGTGTAATAATGTGGCACCTGGCACCTCACAGCAGTCCTCAAGGTCACTGTCACAGCTCACGGAGACTCTACCATGGCCACAGTCATAGGTTACCACAACACAACACCACAACATGTGTCCACCCCCTGTCACTATTACACCACAGTTATATGAGCCACTTTAATACCAGTCACATAACCACAAATACCGTCTATACCAGCGTAGCCGCTTTTCAAGGGAAAGATATTTTTAAGAATACCAGCGTGGCAGCAGGAGGCTGCCTCTCTCTTATCCCTCCGCCGGCAGATGGGAGTGAATGTCACATTCACTCCCATCCCCCCTCTTTTTACCATCGCCATGGTAATGCCATCATTAAGATGCAAACACACCGCAACACAATAATAATTACAATATACTCACAATTCACAACTAGTCATTTATCTAGTCAAGGGAAATGCACTTGCTTCCCCGACACAAGCGTCAATGAAACTGAGTTAGTATAACTTGGGTTACTTAGCAACTCAACTTACTTCTGTTGTTTCATCGGTAAGAGAGTCCATGACTTAGGTTTCTGATTAAGTGACTTAATAACATTTGGTTTCATAATAGATATTATATTATAATTCTTGCAAATCTTAATTATGCTCATATAATGAATGGCAAAGATACTTTATACCTTCTAGCCAATATAAAATATCAGCACCAAAAACGAACGCAAGTAGTGTGCATTTGTAGAGCCGCACACCAAGCTCCATATATTCAACAGTCTGCCCTCCCACTCCACTGTACGCACTATGCTACATAATGATACAATTGATTATTAGGCGTGCAGTGCTTCTACAAAACACCTATAATACAAAATATTATAACAGGGCTAAAAACAATAAGAAAAATATCGTTTCCCACTTACTGCTGAATTTATTTATAACTATCATGCATTTCTCTCTCTGACTGAGTGTGTGCGGCTCACACCTAGCACACCCTGAATATACGCCCCTGGTGTGCTTGGGTGTGTGTATGTGTGCCTTGTCTGGGTTACCTCATTTGAGGAGGATAACAGCCTGGTAAATAGATAGATAAATAGAATATTAGTAAGGGATCTGGAAAGCCTCTTCTCTGTATTCTCTCCTCAGCAAAGACAGAGCGCAGCGGGATAGGGGAGAGTAATGTCTTCCTGAAACCTAAATGTCTTAACATAGCTAACCCAATTTAAAGGGGATATTATTAGTTAGGTATATAGATGTATAGATCGAATATTAATTAATTTGAAATTTCAAAAAGGATATGTTTCTAGTTACAGGAGACTCTAGCAGTCGTCCAGCTTCACCATCAGCAACAGCATTTGAAAAGCTGCGAGACACTGCAATTGAAAATCTTTGTGTGGCATTGAAGGCTGGCCTGACAGTGGATGCCAACACTGTGATGGCCTTCATATCTTCTATCTCCAGTAGAGAGAAAGCTGGATGTGACCGTCTACCTGAAAGGTTAATTAATTTTTTCTCATCTGTAATATACCATCTTTATTTTATACTTGCAGCTGTTGAATGAAAACTCCTCAATTACCAATGATTGTCAGATTATTTACCAAACCTCCACTGTTTTACTTGGATATGTCTTATAAATTCACAATGCATTTATGCCATTTCTAATGTGGTTCCTAACTTGGGTTAGAAAAGTGTAGTTTTTTCCAAAGTAATGAACTTTTAATAGTATATGCACGAGTAATTCAGGTAAGCAATACTTTCAGATTTAAATCTTGGTGCAGTTTGTGAATAAATGTAAAGGTTTAACCTAATCTACAGGCACCAATTGAAGGTAATGAGTTTAGAATCTTTCAACTGCTTTCAGTGAATGTAAGATAGAATAGATAAGATGGTGAATTCTCTAACTGTGCCTCCGTTTGAAGCTAAAACTATCTTTAAATGATAGAATACTTCACTTGTGTGTCATCCAGTGCATGATCAATTCCTTCAGCTCCAACTTATTTAAAAATTTTCTATAACTGGTTGTTAAATAATCATCCAAGCTACATAGCTATTAGACCATATAGCTTTGAAAGGGTTAACAAGAGAGAGCTACTTCTCTCACCAAGGAGCTGCCATGAGCCAGGATCAGAATCTCAACCATTAGGCCATGAGCTGAGCACTCTACCACAGAGCCATCCAGCCCCTTGTAACTGGGCTTCATCAAATATGGCAATCCTTCTTAATGCTGCAATATTGTGCAGGACCACACATGCCATCACAATTCTCCTAGTATTTTAACATGCACCTGGCTTGCACTGGATCGAAACCAAGATACTTATAAATTCATGCACCTCCTCCATTCTTACTCTATACAGCATAATATCACATACTTTCGGACATTCAACTCTTGCCCTATATGAACCATCACAATCAACCACTTACTTTTTCTTCTCTCAAACACCATCACTTTACTTTTGTTGACATCCTTAACTTCTGTTTTTGGCACACAGTATGAAACACATTAGTATTCAAATATCTGATAATGATTCTTCAATGATTAAATATGTCTAAATGTGTCTTTTGCAGTGATACTATTGTAATTTCCAACAATGTGGTTGTTGCCTTGGGTCATGTGGCTGTGGCCTTGAAGGACTCTCCTCGTACCACAGAAACTATCTTGCACCAATGTCTGCTGCAGCGTTTTTGTCGACCTCCTTCATCCCTAGACACACTAATTGTGGATCAGATTGGATGCATGCTTCTTGCCAAAAATGAGGTAAGAATATTACTGACTTTTTCATACATTTAAAAAAAAAAATTTATACATTTTAAAGTAGAAGAGGATAATAGGAGAAATGTAGACACGGGGAAATTGGCCTCTCATGCTATGTTGCATCATTACTTTTCCATTGCAAGAAGCAGAGGTGGGCAATCGGATTCGGAAGTCCGATTATCCGATTATCCGATTAATCGGACTCGCATTTTCTAATCGGATAATCGAATCGGACTAACCCCCGCCAAACGAATCGGATAATCGCAATCGGACTGCCGAAAATTTAAAGCGATTTGCGATTAATCCAGGTCGACGTCGTCTTTGTATTTTCGCAATAGCAGTTTCTTAATAAATTTTTCTATATTTTTCTCAAATAAATATATTTTCGCTTTATTCTATTCACACTTTAGTATTTTCTCTATAATATAATGCGCAAAATATCATGATTAATTATTAAATCATATGAATTATAATAAAAAGGTTATATTTTACAAGTATAAAGTTGGTATAATACGTGTTTAGTTCTGGTTTTTCGTACGCGTCTCATCGGTTAAGTGACACGCCGCACCAGTTTAGAGCCAGTCGTCGTGAGAGGAAGTGCTGCTGCTGCTGCTAGGACAAAAAAGCATTAAATTCCCTTTAGAAACATTGAAAATAGTTTTAAAAACATTGAATCGCTTTTAAAAATATCGAATCGCTTTTAAAAACTTTAATCGAAATCGGATAATCGCTAATCGGACTTAGATTTTTTGGCAACCGAATCGGATAATCGAATCGGACTTGACGAGCTGGCGAATCAGTAATCGCTAATCGGACTTCAATTTTTTTGAATCGCGCCCACCTCTGGCAAGAAGTATCAATACATAAGATGCACTATTTATCTAATGATAACAATATTGTGACCCAAAAAAATGTGTATTAGTGTATTTTTTTTACTTGGATACAAAGTTGTTCTTCATATGGCGTTGTTTACTAAGATGATGAATAGTACATAATGATTTTTTCCATGATGCTGATTTACCAACTCTTTTACTTTGATCATAGTGTCAGTAACCATGTCAGTAAACTAATTCATCATTTGATATATTTCAGCCTAAAGTATATGATGAGATAATGGAGCAATTCAGCAAAATCATTATTGAAGCCAGCAGTGGTACCTATGGCGCTGGTGCAGCACAGGACCAGCGGATGAAGCAGTACAGGTTAGGAGACTCTTACATACATCACTTATCAACTTGTTTTGGCTTTATCCCTCAGAAATTATAAATATGTGCTTTAGTGGCAGATTCGAGGAGAAATAGCATCAGTTGGTTAAAGAATGTGGATGATTGTGTAGGAGGAATTTCAGTGTGAATGAGAATAAGAGTAAGGTAATGAAATGCAACAAGGAGGATTGGTGATAGAAAGATGACTGTTGCATTGAATGGTGAACTGCTTAAGGAGGTGGAATGATTTGAATATTTAGAGTTCAAAATTACTATAGATGGAGGAATAAAGACAGGTGAAGTCTAGGATCAATGATGTAGGAAAGTTTTGAGAGGAATGAAAAAAAATTAAGGTTGATTATTTGAAATTAAGTAACCCAGATATTGGATGAATAGTGAAAGCCAAAACATGAATGATATCCTTTCCAGTATATTTAATACTTGTACACTCATGGTCTGATGAATTTTCTAAAAATAATTCATATTTAAATCATAATGTGTTAAGAATCACTAGTTCTCACAAATTGAAGAGATAAATATAGATGTCAAAGAAAATATGGCTTAGTATTCATGTATCGTTCATTCCTGCAGACATGTTGCCACAGCAGTACACAATGCTCTGGCCAACATTGCTGCTAACATCCAGGGTGAAGCTGAGATGGACAAGCTCCTCATGCGTCTCTTGGAATTATTTGTCAAACTTGGATTGGCTGCAAAGCAAAATTCTGAAAAACATCCTGCAGTGCTTAAGGTATTACATTACCAACTCATATGTCATGAAATATTATGTATTTCGATTTTATATCAAAGATAAATCAAAAATGAATAACACTTTTAATTCACATTTCAAATGTTTGCATCACTTATAAACATGATGGGTGGGATGTACAGCAGAATATTGAGATAGCATGAGAAATGTTTCAACAAAATCATGATTTGAATTGTTTGTAAGTGCATTGGTTACATGAATATTCCAGATATTTTAGAGACGAATTCCTAGTCCTACTTTATAGGGATTTTACTATATAATTTTTGTAAATTTATTACACTCACTGAACTCCTCTCTTCCTTGTTAGGCTTCCAGCAGTGCTGGTAACCTGGGTGTGTTGATTCCTGTTATTGCCATGCTGGTGCGCCGCCTCCCTCCCATCAAGGAACCAAAGCTACGCATGCTAAAACTCTACAGGGATTTTTGGCTCTTTTGTATTGTGATGGGGTTTACTCAACATGAATCTGGTAAGAATGTATTGCATTTTCCCCCCCGTTTTTTCCTTTTTTATTTAGTTCATGTATTCTATGAAGAATATTTTGTATATTGGTGTACTAAGTTTCATGCTTAATTGTTTCCCCCCAAAATGCACAAAACTTTATTACTTGAAGTTCAGGCATTGATCCTATGGGAAACAGGGTAATTGGTTCCAGGCTCATCTGAAAGCTTGCTCACAATACCTATTTGATACTTTAAAAAAACAACTAATTTCCCTCAAAATATTCATGAAAATCCCCATTCATTCTGCAAGATAATGGTAGGTGGTTACTTTTGGGAGCTCATATATTATAATTGACATCTCACACATTGTTACATCTTCCACATTGCAGACAATTTCAATACTATAAAACACTGTTTAACTAATAATATTAACATGTTTTACAATAAACTATTCATATGAGAGTATTTATCTATTCAACCGCAAATAACTTTAAATGGGTGTCATATGGTCTTCACATGGAGTTGTTTACTTTGATACTGTGGTGAGGTGTCGACCTTGACTGATGTGCCAATGTAACAGCATCAACATAATATATCCTTTGTAATACTAAAATAGTTAACTATTTTGTTTACTTTTATGGAAATTTATTTTTTACACAATCACATGTATATATTCATTGATACGTGTTTTTGCAGTTTGACTGAGTAGCATGGCTACAAAGTTGCTTTTGAGTAACCAAATGGATGGGCGGTGTGAAAAGAATGTTGAATGAAACATGAATGTCTGTGGAACAAGGAGGGATGATTATATGTGATAGATGTTATGGGTTTCAATATTACATGTGTTAATGTTTAAAATTAATCTGCATTTCTTCTTAAAGAAGGTATCTATTGTGTATCATTTCAGGATTGTGGCCTCCTGAATGGCACCTTGCAGTGTGTGACATAGCTGTCACATCACCTTTGCTGCTGTCTCAGACTAAACATCGATCAGAGATGAAAGAGCTCAAGTACACATATGCCGTACGGGATGATTCTGTGTCTGTTGTAAGTGCCACTAAGTTATTAATTTCTAAGAATATTTTTTATTAGTTATACTTCTTTATCTTTTATTGAAACCTGCATGGGTGAAGTATTGCAATTAATGCAAAGTTTATTGAATTTTATAAATGATTGGGAGGAGAGCATTTGTATGTATGCATGGGTGTGTGTATGTGTGGGTTAATGAATTATTGAAATCAATTTTTACAGAGTGAATTGAATGAATTAAGACAACAGATACTTAGTTTGCTGGAGCATCCCACTGACCTTACTCAAGTTGTCAACAAGCTGTCTTTTGCCCAGTGCATCTTTGTTTTATCTGTGTATCGTGTGGAAGCCTTAAGGTAAGAGATTGCTCTACACTGTATTAAGTCTTCATTTCTAGTCAGAGCAAGTTGTTTATGAAATGTAACCTGGTATTTATTGTCTACAAACTGAACTAAGGAGTAAATTTGTTTAAGAGAAAACGAGATTCCCTCTTTAATGCTCAAATAATTTAAGAACTAATGAAAATAAATATGAAGAATCATTACACAGTAACTTATTTTATTTTATGAATATTTGTTAAGAATTGTAATCTTACAAATATGGTTAATTTTTTACCAGTTTTGCCTTGAACATTTTTCATTAACTTTGTAGTATATGGCTTCACCCTTCCACTTTGTGTACTTTTAATTTTGACTAGATTGTTTTAATTTCTTTCAGTCTAATTTGAACATTTTTAATTCCTACATATCTTTGATAATCTTACAGAGTCAGAGGTTCTCCAGAGCCCAACTTCCAGCCAATGTTTGAATACTTGTTGGATCCTGCTATTCAGAATGACAAGTATGATATGTGGATGTGTATCAATAGGTGAGGGTCTGATTAGTGTGCTTATCTTGTTTTACATCATCAATATTGTCATTATCATCCTCATTGTCATCGCCATCATAATCATCATCACCATCATCATTATCATCATCATCATCATCATCATCATCATCATCATTGTCAACATCAGTCACCATCATCATCATTGTCAACATCAGTCACCATCATCATCATTGTCACCATCATCTTTATTGTCATCATCATCATGTTAATCGTCATCATTATCGTAATCGTCATCATCATCGTCACCACCACCACAACCAACCATCTTTTGGATGGGACATTACAATCATAGAAACCATATTATTTCCAGTGATCTGTCCACTATGCATACATATACAAAAGGTTCCTGCTTTCCATTTGTTAATCCTGTTTTTAATATTCATTTACTTTATAGAAATTTACAAAGTATTAAGCATATTCATTATGTTAAACTAATCAAGTAATATTTTACAGAGTAAGTGAAAAAGTATTCAACATTTTTCTGGAGCAAGTTAGTCAGCGCTCCAGAGATGAACACAGAGAGAAGTTGTTGGTTCTCCATGCTCAGTTCCTCTTGACCCATTTTAATCACACTCAAGTGCAGATTCGTCGTGTGGCTGACAAGCTACTGTCCAAACTTGTTGATAGGTGAGAAGGTTGCTTTTTTCTTCCCATACATCACATAGTTTTTCCTTTTTTTTTATTTTGCTCTGTAGAATAAATAAGGAAGGGGTTACTTGTACAAACTCTTAAAGAAATCCATCTAAACATTGCTGGTAAATATATAGGAAGAAATTAGCCAGAAATTTTCCTTAACTGTTCTACTTTTTCAATTTTACTACCAGGTTTCCTTTGCTGCTTTGGAATGGTAACGTTCTTCGAACCCTTCTGGACATTCTGCAAGTACTGGGTTACTCACTGCAGCTCGACCCCAACGATGCCAATCCAACCATTCCCATTCCAGACATTCCCTTTAGTATCACCCTCATGGACACATTGGAGGCCAGAGAGGTAAGAAACAACTTAATATACTTCTAATAAAACTACTGATGATATAGTTGTACAAATGAGGCTTTAGTTTGACTCTAATTACCAATGTCTCTTTTGGGGAAGCTAAGTTTAACATTACTTAAACATCTAGAATTTTTGTATTTATATCCATCTCCTCATTTTTTTTAGTATACTCTCTCAGAAAAATTTCCCTGTCCAATTTCTCTAATTTCCTTATTACTTTGAAAATAAATATTTGGTAATCTCTTTTTTTGTTCTTGTAACTGATATTGTTATGAGCTTTCATTTCTCTAGTCTTTCCTTGTACTTGTACTTGGAAGTTTTTAGTTGCTGCTCTTTTATTTATTTATTTTTTCTTGTAGGGCAACCAAATTATCACTACATACTCCAATCTTAGTGTATCAATGTTGTTATCAACTCTCTAAACATTTCATCATCCATATCATTCAATGCCATTCATATTTGTCAACAGTTTGTAAAATCTTTCAGAAATCATATTTATGCACTTGTATGTTGGTAGATTGTCCTGTAATATCCCTCTCAATTCTTTCCTTTCCTTCATTAGTTTCATATATATATATATATATATATATATATATATATATATATATATATATATATATATATATATATATATATATTGTTCATAGATATTAACAAGGCATGCAGTATAACAGATCAAAACTCTCTATCATCACCATTGGCGTCTATTGTTAGTCAATGTGGAATACATGTATAACATTCCCTGACTTTGTACATATTTTTGATTCCTTGAATTTTTCTATGATGTGCTCATCCAGTTTTAAAGTTCATTGAAGGAATGGTGAATAAAAGGTATAGTTGGCCCATCATTAATAATCCCTTACTTATCTGTACGTATCATCTTTCCCAGCGCACAGTGAGTGACTTTGCTGCCAGATGTCAAGGAATCTTGCAAGAAGCTATGAAGTGGGCCCCTGAGGCAACACGTTCCCATCTGCAAAACTACCAAACTCACCTTGACCAAACCAATCTCTCATCTCATTCTGGACTGGCTTTGGCCACTGAATCTGTTCTTCAGTATGCGGGTCTCAAATCCAACGCTCCTGGAAGCTTTGTAAGTTTTTTGAAGGAGAACTTGAAATATTTTTTAGAGTGTATTTCATTTAGTTTCTACATACAATCAAGGGGTCAATTCTTATTACATAGTAGTGATGTATGAGTATCCACCTCTGGCTCTGTGGACTAGGTAGGTGCATGTGTAGTGTAGCTCCCTTGTATAATAGTAAGGGTGATAAGTATAAATGTGGTAGTTTTAGGGGTATAAGTACTGAATGTTGTAGGCAATGTGCATGGTAGGGTATTGAGGAAGATGGAGATAATTTGAATGATCATATCTTATACTTTTTTTTTTCTTTTTTTTTTCCATTTGACCTTCCAGGGCTCTACTTTTGACAAACGGCACACAGGGATGAGTGATCTCACATCATCATTCATGAAGAATCTTAGTCTTCGTACTCACTACCAGGGCGAGATCTCAGGTTTATTACTCATGGCCACAGATGATACACAGAGAGAGCGACTCATTGCAAAGGTGCTTGGTGACATCACAGCAGCTTGTGAGAAGAAAAGTGAGCTAGAATTCAGACAGGGATTGTGGAGAGCTACTGGGCTTCTGATTGCTGATAAAGGTGAGGAAATTAATTTGATAAATTAACCATTAATTTTTGGTAACTATTCACTACTATTAGTATGGTGTATATATCTATGGATGCTCCTTTGATGTAATCAAAGAGGGAAGAAGATGCTGAAAGTTTCCAAAATAGATAACAGAACCTTCAAAGTATTCCACATTTTTTCAGAAGACATGTAAAACTAATTACTATGTGTGGTTGTATAGGATCTTAGGGTTATGTATGTGTATGCATGGGTGTGTATATGTGTATATGTCTCTGCTATTCCGTTGAGGGGAATAACAGCCTAGTATATAGATAGATAGATCCATATGACCATTAGAGTACAGTATATACTTTTTTTTTGAGAAGCATCACCAAATCATTGTTATGTATCTTTTTTAGGTATTCCTCGAATGTTGCTGCGATGTGCTTGTGCGTCCTGTTTGAATCTCTTCACAGAAGATACCATGGAGAACAGCACAGCTTGCTGGCATTGGATTTTGTCAGCACGTCATGATCTTACACTTCCCTTTATGCAAGAGATGATAGCTGCATGGCAGGTAAGTTTTTACAGCTTGAGTAAATGTTCTGTGTCTATTTTAAATGTTTTTGTCTTAATAATCAAATATTTTCTTGAACTGTTTGAGAATAAATACCCTGGTAATGTGTAAAAAGGCAATACAAAGTTTCTTATGGTCAGAAAATGGATTGCTGTATCCTTACCTTTCCAATCTTGGCCCATGCCATAAGCCTAAATTTTTAGGAGGGGGGGCATTTTTTGAGGGAAAAAAGTATGCGGGATACGCCATAATGCTTATTTGTTAAAGAAAGTGTGGTATTTGCATAAAGTCATTTATTCTCAAAGGCCATGAAGAGTATAATCTCATGGCAGAATATGATATCTTTAACCTATAACATATGTATTGCAAGCTACTGTAATAGCAGCTTTAATTCTTCTTTTTGCAGGAAAGTGTAGATCGACGATTAGGATTATTCTCAAGACCTCCTGAAAATGTAAACCCTCTGGCAGCATATGAGGGATGTGACCTTGAACCACATGTACCCCAAGTTGGTCCTCATGACATTTGGATCAAAGTAAGTTGTAAGTTGGTCTCAGTTTTGATCCTCAAGAAATTTAAAGCTGACATAGATTACAATACTCAATTGTTAATTCATTGTTCATTGTTACTGAGGCAAATTCCAACTATTCTCTCAATTCCCCACCCCCAAAAAAAATTAATAAAGAAAAGCTATAATTTGGTATATCTGCGAAATTCTATTATGTAATGGCTCATTAGAGAAACTGAAGAATGGATAGCCTGATAGACTGTAGCTTGAAGATGGATATATTGATAGACAGTAGCCTAATAATTATGGTTCAATAATTTAGTCCAGCAAGGTTTAGAAAATATGCTTTTAAAATCTCTGTATATTTGAAATATTTTCATTATAATAATTATGGAAAAAACTGCTTTAAAAGTAATTGATGTTTCTATTGTTTGAAAACCTCATTATGTCTTTTAATTTACACAGTTCATCAGCGAGCGTATTGAGATTGCTAAGTATGACAGTGATGCTCAAGTAGCCATGTTCGCCTGCATGTTCCACCGCACACTTCACATGACTGTGGGAAATCCAGATGCCAAGATTAACCGACACATTGGTGCAGTTGGCACTCGGTTCCGCCTTCTTTCTTGTGCCCTGACCCTGATCCAAGGCAAGTAGTCTACACATGACTGTTCATGAAAGCATCCCCAAAATAGCAAATATTAAAACTGTAAATGTAATTGGTGCAACATGATCCACTCAGATAGCTAATTTCCACAACACGCACGCTTGACTATTGCATCCCATTTCACGTCCAAGTGTAATCCATACATCAATGATGACTGGAGAATTCTGTTTCTTAAACCTCTCTTTACCTCTATGGATGTGTTCTTTCCTGTGATAACACTTGCAAGCTATCCTGACACACCTTTGTTTCACAGTCCTCTCTCTTATTTTTCTTTCCATATCTCCATGCTTGCATAGCACTGTTTCCAAATATTTAAACTTTCACTTCTGCCAAGAATACTATTATTTTTTTGTGAAGACTTATTTATGAAAGTATACACCATCTGCCCTCAATTGATATATATGATCCAAAAGAATTGCTTTAAAACATCAATGATCTGTTGCTTCAGGTGATGCACTTCCCAGGTCACTGAGCAAGAATGTTTTGAGAGAGCGCATTTATGGTGCTTGCCTGGACTACTTCTGTGCCCCAAGAGGATGTCCCACACAACGCATAGCTCGCTTGCAGGATGATTTCAATGCTCTTCTCAACTTTTGGAATTCTCTTCATGCTGACAAGAAGTACCTCAAAGCAAGTGACATTGGAGGTATGTAGTATTTGTTTTATTTCTATCTGCAACATTTACTGAACTGTGATATTTTATCATATGGTCCAGGATTTGGCAGCATCTATATTGTGAAAGTAACCTTGAGGTTACTTCCCCTTTTGTTGCCTTTTACAAACCGAAAGGGATTACCGTGGTAGAATTCTTATAGCCCCCACCACAGGGATATGTATATATATATATATATATATATATATATATATATATATATATATATATATATATATATATATATATATATATATATATTTATTTATTTATTTATTTATTTATTTATTTATTTATTCATTTATTTATTTATTTATATGGATACAGGCTTGAATTGTAGTGGTTAGCATGCTTATCTCACAACTGAGTGACCAAAACTTCATCTTTAATATTTGATGGCATAGAAATAAGGAAGTTCAATTTTCTCCTGCACTTTTCAGACTTTACATCTCTGCAGTATGGTGGAGGTGCTTCATTGTCACCTTCTGTTGCATCAGATCTTAGATCTACCTCAGGTGAATTCACCATGACTAATGGTTGGATCAACACTGTTCCCCTCTCATCCAACACTTCCACACTCTCCAAGAAGTCCTCACGTAGCAAGCGGCTCATCAATCCAGATATTTACGTAAAGGATTATTTGAAAAAACGAGCCCTTATATTATCCTTGTTGGTGAGTTATATATACAAGTTAGAATTGAAATAGATAGGCAAATGATAATTGTTTGTTTAGATAAGAAACAAATAGATTAGTTCAATAATAAATAAGTAAAAAGATTAGCAAGAGGTATTTTGAATGATTGTTATTGGTCAGCCAGCCTTGATATAAATCCTAAATACAAAAGAGGATCATTATATAAAGAAACTAGTTATTGTAGAAATCTCTAGTAGTTATTTCTTTTTCATTGATATGAAAACAAAGTGTTGATAAATCACTCTCTTTTGTCAGGCTATTGAAATCCGAACCATGAAAGTATGGCTGCAGCCACCCCAGGCAGCAGGACAGGGTGCAGAGGTGACCACTCCCCAGGAAGAAGCTCTTGTTAAATGGCTCTCAGTTAGTTTCAACAGTCCAAAGTCATGGAGTGGCAACACTAATTTAGCTTGGAGCATTTCACCAGCTTTGGCTGTGTTTTTACCTTCAAGGTATGATATTTTTATTCTGTGAAGGCATAAATATAGTAGTGCCTTGATTATAAATACCCAAAACTGTCACCGCCTAGCCAATCATCAAAATCCCAGACTCTTGGGTCATCAGCAAAGGGCTTTCAATAAATGGTTTAGGATTTATTTTAACTCCCATTTTCTTGATTGTATTTGTTATATTATGGGTTGAAATTTAGTACATTGTATTGATCAAATTAATTAGCTCACTGTTAGCAGTTGATGGTTTCTTCACTATGTATGTGTTATGTTGTTTATTCCTTCCTACTGAATTTACAGAATCCACAATGTACAAGGCCTGGAAGGTGAGATCTGCCAGCTTGTTCGGGATCATCCCATCGCTGTCAGCCACATTCCTGATGCCCTTCAGTATTTAGCAACATCAGAAAATATTTACTCTGATATTCCAGAGGTAAGGATTATTATTATTCACATAAACTTGTACTATAGAGCAATTGATTATTGCATTCTTATTTGTTTGGTATATATTAAATATACATTTATCATGGCTGGTAGGTATTTTCAGGTGTGATTGTGTTTTCTACGACTAACTTTTTCTCCTTATAGTAGAGTATAGCACTTTTCATCAGAACTCAGACTGTCTAACATCAAATAAATTGAAAATTTACAGTTTTGAACGTGGCTTTCTGTGGAAATATAATATTGATTCTTTGTTGAAATAAATCTTATTTTCTATAAGTGGAAGTCAGTGTGAAATATGTTTCAGTTTATGCAATTTACATTTACTTTTACAGAAACTTAAGATTGTGTGTTGGGCAGTGTTTTCTTCTCTTCTCCTCTTAGTGCCTTTGGAGCTAAGTGAGAGAAGTGCATGTATTACAACATGTATGCATGGGTATGAGTGTGGCTACTCCTCCTTTAGGTGGATGTCAGGCTGGTAAATGATAGATGATTAGTTATAATTTTTTTTCAGTTGAATTATATGCTGACATGGACAGCAGTGCCACCAGTGAAGGCACTAGCCTTCTTTTCCCGCCAATATTCTCCTCATCCTTTGACTGCTCAGTATGCTGTGCGAGTTCTTACAAACTACCCTCCAGACACACTTCTGTTTTACATCCCGCAACTCACTCAAGCACTTCGTTATGACACGGTAAGGACATGAAAATGTATCTTATGATTTTTTTTTCTAGCACATGTATTATGGGGGTTTAATAATGCGGAGGATGTGAGATCAAAAGAACGAAAAGAGAGGAGGCTTATAATAAGTATAGATGGAAATGAAAAGAAGGTAATAATCATAACCTTTGGAAGAAACATAAGATTCTAGAAATTATTATGTTAGGATCTGTGAAGAAGAAAAAAAGAACTACAAAAAGAACATAAGAGAAAAAGACAAGGATGAACCAAAACCTTTCTATAGATATGTCAATAGAAAAGTCAAAATTAAGGAGGGAATAAACCAACTAAAGGTAAATGAGGATGCATCTCTACAGGCCTTTTATATTCAAAGAAACTGAATTTGAAGAAAAAGTATATCAAGGAACAAGGCACTGGAGGATATATAACTTGATATTGAATCTTCTGTGCAGAATCTTATCGAATACCTTTTTTAAGTCTAAATATATGCAATCTGTCCAGTTTTCTCTATCTTATATTGTATCATTACATTATTAATCGTTAGTTAGAGAGAGAGAGAGAGAGAGAGAGAGAGAGAGAGAGAGAGAGAGAGAGAGAGACAGAGAGAGAGAGATTGGAATGAATATTTGTTTAATTCTCCCTTATAAGCTAGAATTTCTAGTTTTCCATTGCAAGATGTAGTTTCTTGATAATGGAGTCTTAATATTATGCATTGGGTTAGCATTATACAGGAAATAACTATAGACATTTTATGTAAGGATTTCATCCCTTCCATAAAGTGTATAATTTTATCAACTTCAGATGGGTTATGTCACTGAGCTGATCAAGTTAGCTGGAAAGAAGTCACAACTGCTGCTCCACCAGTTGATATGGAACATGGAAACCAACAAGTTTAGAGATGAGGAAGGTCATGAAAAAGATGGTAAGCTAAAGGCTTTATCCATATTTGTTTTTACATATACCATGTAAGTGTCCATCTAATGAAAAGTAAAAATAAATTGGGATTAGCAACATAATTTATTGTTTTGTAATTGTTGCTGCATCACATTTTCTTGTAATGTTTGTAATACTACGTACTCGGCTCAACTGCATGCTGCCTCTTTACATTTGCAATCCTTTGAAATATTATTCTATATATACTTTGAGATAAGCTTTGTTGGGACTTCTAGCCATGTCATTAATGCCTATCTTTGTCTTTTCCTTGCAGCGGACTTATACGATGGAATTGAGAATCTCGAAAAGTTGATGATTGCTAACTTGTCAGGCCCAGCCAAGCAGTTCTATGAGAGAGAGTTTGACTTCTTTGGGAAAGTAACAAATATATCTGCTATCATCAAACCATATCCCAAAGTTAAGATGCATATATCTATCAATCTATCTATTTATCTATCTATCTATCTATATATATATATATATATATATATATATATATATATATATATATATATATATATATATATATATATATATATATATATGTAGAGGGCCATTGTGACATCTGAGTTTCCACAGTTTACCTTCTCCAGGCTTCCTTAAGTACCCATTTATCTACCAGCCCGTTTGGGAGGATGAACAGCTTGGTTAGCTGTGCGTTGATTTCCCTCGTCCCAGATCAAACTCGGGCCAGTGGATACCTAGTCAGACGTGCTAATTACTGCACTACTGTCTCTAAGAGTTGGCTCAGTTAATGTAAATGATCTGAATACTTTTGGGAAAAAGAGATAATTAGTTGAAAGTTTTGGTAGAGGAAGGTTGGAAAGTTATGGGGATACCAAAAAACATACAAAAGGTTGTGGAGTATTGGGAAGCAAGAAGGAAGCATAGAAGGGAATGGAAGGAAGAGTTATGTGGTGTGGAGTAGATGAAGAAAGCAAGGGAAGGGGAAAGGAAAGGTGTGCACTCCTAATATCTTCTACGGTATGGGAAGGCATAGAGGGACATGGATGGAAGGAGTCTATGATAGTGTAGGCAGTTGGGAAGGTATGAATAGTGATATAGACATGGGTCTGCACCTGTAAATGCAAGAAGCTTGGAAAGGGGAGAGAGGAAACGAATGTGAACAAGTGTCGTCTAATGGAGATTGGAAGAGGGAGTAGAATAGTGTTAATTGGAGATATGTGTGGAAGAACCTCAATAGTGAACCTAGTACTTAGCTAAATGCAAGTAGAACTAAACAAATGTGATTGTTTGTGTGGTATAGTATAGATCATTGAGTCAACTTTCCTGGTGATTGAATGAGTCTTAGGTCTGGATCTCCACCTTGCTATGTGTTGGAAAAAGGATAACTTAGAATAATGATAGTTTTAATAGTAGTAGTAGCAGCAGTAGCTTGTCACTCACTAATAAGACTTTTTGTAACTTGTAGGGCCAGAGAGAAAGAAAGCATGTTTGGATGCCCTTCATGATCTCTTAGTCCAGCCTGGCTGCTACTTGCCATCTAACCCGGATTCCGTCATTCTGGATATTGATCGCAACAGTGGCACTCCTATGCAGAGGTGAGTATCATTGCCACCACCATTAACAATATTTCCACCTGGATAATTATAGATATTAAGACAGAACTACATGAATATAGCTCAGGCCCTGTATACTGCAAGATAAATACACAATAAATTTGTTTTCTATGATTACATTCTTATACTTTCCAGTGCTGCAAAAGCTCCTTATTTGGCCCGATTTAAAGTGCGACGATGTGGCATCATGGAATTAGAGAAACAGGGGATGGCTGTGAGCTCAGGCCAAGCTGTGAGCACTAGCATAGGCCCGGCTTTGTGGCAAGCTGCTATATTCAAGGTAATGCTTACCTTGTTTTACTTTATGTTAGTTTTTAATGTAAAATTCAATCAATTGATTTTGTGATGTATCAGTGTGTGTATGTGGATATTCTAAAAAGAGTAGATTTCTTCCATATATGTTTACTTGCTTAGGATTACATATCTGAAAAAAACAAATATGAAGAATATGGTGTATTGTGTGAATGCACCACTGCTCTCCATTCACTTCTATCACACACAATCATCATTCCTTGCTCCACAGACATTCCTATTTTATTCAATGCCCTTTTCAAACCATCCATCCATCCCGTTTGTGGCATTCCTCTCTACCTCACACCTCTCACATCGGATCCTACTGTTCACTTCACCAACCAGTCCTCCATTCTCTCCATGTGTCCAAACCACTTCAACACACTTTGCTGTGCTTAATTAGCCAACTCTCACAACACCAGTTCCCCGTTGGCTTCTCTGACCCTAAACACATCCCAGCAGCCCGTCATCAGTGTTGCTACTCACCAGACCACCGATCTATTTAAAATTATCTAAATTGACTCAATAACTACCAACTAGAGTACATCAAAACAAACTACATGACAGATAGTTTTTATCTTTCAATCTATCTATATACCAGGCTGTTATCCCCCTAAAGATGGGTAGCCAAGGCAAGGCACACATACATATACATACACTCTTCTCACTCAGCCTCTAGACCCAAACACTGTTGGTCAGGTGAGTCACTAGTTTTCATAATCAGTTTTCTTCCTTTACAGGTGGGAGATGATGTACGGCAAGACATGTTGGCCCTGCAAGTCATCGCTCTCTTCAAGAATATCTTCCAGACTGTTGGACTGGATCTTTTCTTGTATCCATACTGTGTGGTTGCTACCTCTCCAGGGGTAAGTTTGGAATTTCATAACCTATTTTGTAAACAGCACTAACATATTTTGAGTTTATTTGAATTTATTTTGTAAACAGCACTAACATATAGAGCTTATCTGAATTCATTAAACGTTCAAAGTGACTTTTTTTTCCATACTGCTTTCACCTCTTTACCTCTTTCATGCACTCCATCCTCTCCCTTAATTCTCACATCACAATCTCCTAATCCTCTTTTCTCTTTCTTAACTTCCCTCCAATACAACTTATTCTCAATAAACTTCTCATTTAGCTTTATACCAAACTGCTCATCCACTTACTTTCTACTCTCTTTCACCAACTTCTTCCTACTTAACAACTTGTACTCAGTTCTCTTCACTTTTATTTCTTCTTTCAAATTCCTTTGAATTTCTTATATATTCTTCTCTTCCTTTCTGTAGCCTCTCTTTATCTCTGTTTTCCTTTTGTTGTGTGTACATCATAATATGGCTTAACACTAACTTATTTTCAGTGTGGTGTCATTGAGTGTGTTCCCAATGCCAAGTCTCGAGATCAGATTGGGCGAGGCACTGACACAGGAATGTGCCAATACTTCCTTGATTTGTACGGAGATGAAAACTCACCAAAATTCCAACAAGCTCGCTCCAACTTTGTGAAATCCATGGCAGCATACTCAATTGTCGGATTCCTCTTACAAATCAAAGATAGACACAATGGAAATATTATGCTGGACACTGATGGTCACATAATTCATATTGGTAAGGTTATTTTCTGCATGTTTATTTATTGATATTATTTCAGTTAGGTGGAAGTAATCTGTTAATTTATCAGTAGAATCTAGAAAGAATAATCCTAATATGAGGAAAAAGTGTACACAATTATTCTTAAAGCTTACAGAATTTTTTTTATTTATTTAATGAATATATCTGATATGGATTTTACATTTCAGATTTTGGATTTATGTTTGAAAGTTCACCTGGAGGAAATTTAGGCTTTGAACCAGATATCAAGTTGACAGAAGAGATGTTGATGGTGATGGGTGGAAAAATGGAAGCTGCCCCATTCAGGTGGTTTGTAGAGCTGTGTATAAAGGGATACTTAGCTGTGAGGTGAGTATTGACATCTTGACATTTGCTTCATAAATTACTAATGATTGGTAGGGGTTTTATGGCAATAGTATATTTTATTTGGTTATGTTGATTTTCCTAGGTAGAAACCATGTGATACTATTAACTTATATTTCTTCTTTTGCTTTAAAAAAAATTTCAACAATGGTGTTCCTAGCAGCACTTAGTTTTATGTCAATTTTATTTTCCCTCTAGACCGTACCGAGAAGCAATTGTGTCTCTTGTGTCCTTGATGCTGGACACTGGTTTGCCATGCTTCAGAGGACAGACCATCAGACTGCTGCGGTCACGCTTTACTCCTCAGTCCACTGAGAAAGAGGCTGCACAGTATATGCTCAACATTATACAGCATTCACATCTCAACTGGCGCACTAGAGCATATGACCGTCTCCAGTACCACACTAACCAGATTCCTTACTAAGAATACCTTTCCATTTTTCTCGGTAACTCAATATACCTATATCCGTACTCTTGAGTGAGTTGTAAAGTTTTTGTTTCTCCAGATTATTGTTGGATGGTCATAACTTAATTTTATTAATTGTATGAATTTGGGTGTGCTCACTCTGGTCACTTGTCACATGAAGAAATTTAGTGTTACAATTGTATGATGTCTACATAATCTTATGTTCATTGCAGTATTGTCACAATTAGGCTGATAGATATTACATGATGCATTATTGAAAATTATGTGATGTACTGTGTTTAGGCGAGATGTCCTCTCCTCCTTAGGAGGCTTAGTGGCTAAGTAAGAGGAGTGTATATGTATGTGTGCTTTGTCTTGGCTAGTCCCTTTTAGGTGGATAACAAAAGTTTTTGATGCTTTACAAAATGCACTTTTTTCATCCACAATCTAT
This sequence comes from Cancer borealis, assembly GCA_036785275.1. Lineage (NCBI taxonomy): Eukaryota > Metazoa > Arthropoda > Malacostraca > Decapoda > Cancridae > Cancer > Cancer borealis. Next base: position 70,751 of record JAXIVD010000129.1, on the reverse strand, counting down.
TTCTGTATATATATATATATATATATATATATATATATATATATATATATATATATATATATATATATATATATATATATATATACATACCAGGGTGTTATCCCCCTAAAGGATGGTAGCCAAAACAAGGTATGCATGAACACAGATGAAAAGAGAAGTACAGTAATATGGAAGTATTGACGTAACATCATGTGTGAGGCTGATTGGGTTTGTTAATTCCAAAGATAAACACTTGATTTAATGTTGCTTGATGCATAGGAATTTAGGTAATAGAAAGGAAGAGAAAGAACTTATCTCTTCTTCTCTTCCTCAATAATACCAAGAAAAACCCCCATACGTCAAGCAAAATTAAAGTATAGGTGGTTATCTTTGGAGTTCACAAATCAAATTTCCCTCACATACCATGTTATGTCAATACTTCCCTATTACAAGTTAGCTAGTTTCAATACTAGTCACTATTTATTTTTTATTTTATTTTTTTATTTATTTATTTTATTATATTTATTTGCTTTATTTAATTAGTTTATTCATTCAATTTTTTTTTTTTTTTTTTTTTTTTTTTTTTTTTTAGTTGGTAAAGGTGTATTATGAAGATGTTTGAAGACGTGTTTAGAAATAATGATGTCTGTCTATCTTTCTGTATACCAGGCTGTTATCATCCTAAAGAGGGTTAGTTAGTTAGTTTGTTAGTAGTAATAATGTATTTGACAAATATATTAAAGAAAATAAAGTGGTTTGGTAAAGAGTACCATAATAAAAAGTATTATAGAATAGAATAAAATTACAATGATTTAATGGTCGTTTAGCATAAGTGCAAAAAGGAGAGGAATTATCATTCTATCTATCTATAGATTCTAATACATCGTTCCTTTTGGAAATGTCCCCAAATGGGATGGCCACGGCAGAAGAGCCTCCACCTCTCCCTATCCACACACTCCTATCTTGCTTGTTCAATCCCTCCGCCTCTAACAGCAACTCTTTAACCTTATCCTTCCATCTTGCAACTGGCCTTCCTCTCCTGGACCCATAATTAATTGATTAGTATACAAAAATAAAGAAGAAAAAGATGAAAAGAAAATTGTTAATAATACAATCAGAACATGAATTGTTCTGTAGATTTGTGAATAGCAAAATAAAAGACAATATGTGTATATTGAGAATAAGAGTAAAAACCTTTTAATATATGAGAAAGAGAAATATATGTATTATAGTATAGTGTAATAAGGATGTATTGTTGATACCTACTATTGAGTAGGATATTTAGGAATCTAAGATAGGTAAGAGATGCAGAGGTACATACAAATGCAAAAGATATAGGTTGACCAGAATGAGGTAATGGAAATGATGAAGGAAACTAGCATGCCAAACCTTCTGTATATACTATTTATCATTACCATTACCATCCATTTTGTTTACACCACAGATAACATGTTTCCTCTGCATATTTTATGCATTATTTTATGAAATGAAAAGTTAATACCTAAAGATGATCCCAGATATAACTACCATATCCTTAATGTACTGACCAATAGCAAATGTAGATAACTATATACATGTATTAAGAAGTTAAAAAAACTATTGAGTGTCATGTTTTATGTATGTATTTCTAGTATTTGAGTGGCCAGGTGATGTAGTGGTTAGTGCGCACGACTCACAACTGAGAGGTCCTGGGTTCAAATCCTAGGTAGGGTGAAGACAAAAGGGGTTTGTCTTCCTAATCACTGTAATCCCTGCTCATCTAGCAGTAATTAGGTACGGGAATAAACTGGGGGTTTGTAACCTTGCAATACTATAGAAGGAGAAGGCTGGGAATCCTATCTTCCTGTATATGTGAGTGAAGTGTGTGCATATGTGTGTGTTGGGTGCTTCCTCAAAGAGACCAGTAATGGTCTGCATCACACCTTCATGGGTAAATAAGGTGTGGTATATAAAAGAATAAAAAATAATTACTTGTTTTGCAGACATATGAACCCATAGGTCTGTGTACTGTCTCCTAATACAGTTAATGTTTATACAAAATGTAATTATATAGGAATAGCTATTTTTTTGCATATCACTCAAAATGTTTGTTGAATGAGCTATGCATACTTGCTGTAATTCCAGTACATATATTAGGTTAAGACATAATACTAGAACTTGAAGTAGTGCTAGAGAAGAGTATGTACAGATTTTTTATTCATCAGTATGGCAAATTTCTGAATATATTGCACTATTTATTACATTAATTCAAAAGTATCTTATGTTTCTAAGCACATCAATCATATGAGCATCCCTCATCATCCATCATAGGAAGTATATAAATAGTAACAAGTTGGAAGGAAAATTAATTTTGTTCAATATTTGTGAATAAGTTTTATATAACAAAATTATTTATTGCAATGTTAGGAGTTTTGTCATAGCCACATGTCGTCATGCATTTCTTTGTTCAAGATTGGTATTTCAGCCAATTGCTTGCAAGAAGTCTTTAGATATAATGTGTTACTCAGGCAACATACATTTTGAGTTTTATGTATTTACTAATTTCTACGTACTTGTAGAGCATTGGTGCCATTCCATACATCTGAAGTCAGTTGGTATGAAGATACATGATAAGAATACATCATATATTTATTTGTATAAAGAGATGCAACCTTTTATTTTTTAGTTATTACTCATTTATCAAAGTATATATGTCATTAAAAAACATTCTCAACACTCAGTGGTTGGAGTAGTGAATTATTTTAGTAATTTTATATTATAAGTGATGTATTAAATGTTTCAATATTTTCTATATATGTTTGAGTTCTCATTATGGTGACTGATTTGCCAAAATGTTTTACATATGTTCCTATAATAAATCACTGTTTACATTATAATAATTGTTGCATTTAGTTTATGAATTAAGTTATATAAGGAATTATATTTACTTTATAAGTTTTGTTTGTGGTGTAATTACTTCACATTGTTATTGTACGCAAAATTTGTGCTTGGTATTGTATCTGCTGTTGTCTGGGAAACCTGTAAGGAAAAGTAAGTGCTGCCACATCACTAAACATTCTGAAGACTGGCAAAAGTGACATCAAATCTTGTTATATGTTACTAACTGTGATAGTAATATATAAATGAATAAGCAATAATTGTCATATGCAGTTATGAACTTTATTACTACTTTAGCACTGCAACATGCAAACCATCAGTAGTAATAGTAGGCTTACTTGAGTGATAGGAAAAAACTTCATAATGTATGTTCATTTCAGCTGTAAATCTAACTACACCAGATGATTTGTAAATGTTTTATGGAACTCACATTTTCAGTTTGACCTTCAAGAACAAATTGATTCAATTTTTGTGCAGGTTTTGTTTGCCAAGATTCTATCACAGAGCTTAGAGGCATCTGGAGCCTTCATGGGAGTCCCCTGAATTGTGGTGATGGCTTTTACCTTTCTTTATGATGATGCTTATACCATTTGTATTGACTATTGTTGTAACCATGTCCTGGTATGCATCGTAAGAGGCTGATTTATACACATTGATAAAGTAAATATTCATGTAACCTGCAAGCCGATATAACATGAATCAGCAGTCCATAATAGGGCAACTGACAAGTAATTTTTCCCTATTGTGTTCTTGGACACTTTATTGATTACTTCTGTTAAAGATTATCCATTTATATGCTGTTATTTTGTTGTCTCCTTTGTATGCTTACAAAACTCATAACATGTGGGATTTCTCAAGGCTTCCATACATGGACTCACTCATTTTTAATTATTTTTTTGGTATTTAAGGTAGTATAAGCATCATCATGTAAAGAGAGATTCAGTTAGTATTTGTAGAGGACCATGCTCACATGCATTAATTTTCACTGATTTAATGTTATATAAAACTTGAAATAGATAGGCCAGTCGAATGGAGTTTTCATTATATTATACAATGAATAGTAAAGAATTCATGTTACTTGGTTTGTTATTTGCATTACTCGTCATACTCCAAATAAGATGCCGTATTAATGACAAATCTACAAGAAATATATTCGTAGAACCCTTTGACTATGCGAGACACGAAAATGCTGATTAACGCTTTCATATAGATGTGTTTGATCATGTCTGTGATATAAAGTTCGCCCCCGATTATATAGTATGTTGGTTGGTTGAGAATCAGTGTTCAGAAGCTTAAAAAGTAGAAAACTCGGATGTGAGAAATGTGAAATGAATTTGGGTTTGAATGATCCCTCTAGCGGCGGGCTGGGAAGGCGTGTGTGACGTCATGCGCGGCGCCAGTCACTATCACAGACGAGCCAGGATAGGTTGGCCGTCTTGACTCTCTGACAATTTTGCCCCTCGGAAAATGGTGTAAAATCCTTGCGGGTTTACCCCGCCGTGTACAAAAACGTTGTGTGCGCGATCTTACACAGAATGAGTGTATTGAAAGTGCCGGATGCTACATGTAAGTCGTGTTTTTTTGTGATTGAATTGGATGGTGACCACCTTCACAGAGCTTTGTTCATCATGGCGGCTGCGCGCCGGGCGGGGCGAGCTGCGCATACCAGCCGTATATTCTCAAAAGTTAATAAGACAGTAGTGATTAATTTTTGGTACTTGTAAATTGTAGAAACGAAATAAAATAACATGTATGGCAATTGTGCTCTAAGAAGAGGGAAGGGTAAATATATGGGCGTGCATCGTGCAGCTGGCAGCGTGGTGAAGCAGCAGCATAGACTTCTGCCGGCGGGCGGCTGCCTCTTAATAATGGACCTTATGAATTTATACAAATGTACAGATATTCGTGGAATTTGCCAAACATAACTATTTTGAGGCTTCAATATTGCTATCAAGGAACCTGCCTTTCATTGTAACGTAATAAACACGGAAAACCTTTGTTAAGTAAAGGATGCTCTGGGAAATCCATATTGCTTGTGCAGCATAATAGTGTCAGAATGTGCCAGTGAGGAGGAATGACCGTCACCAGGATAGGGACGGTGCTTGGACTCTGTTGATGGTAGTGTGGGTGGTATTGGCTGGGACCTGTCTGACAAGTGTGAGCAGGGCGTCTTAGGTGCCACCGTGCCAGTGCCGCCACCGCCCACAACATAACACTTGTTCTACACTCATCTCAAGGCACACACCAACATCCTCGTCATTGAATGAATAGTTAATAAGTAGATTAGACGCATTCCTTGCATTGTTTATTTAGAAATGCCTCGTTTCAAAATATTTGAAGTACTTGGTTATTTCCTGATGAAAACAACGTTATAGGAAAACTTTATACAGTACCTTGGGTTGGGCTGCATTACAAACTTGCATTTGCTTGGGTAGTGTAAGCAGTGGTGAAGACTGTGATACACCAACTGACGATGCTATATAAGACTGGAAGCTCTACTTGTACCTTAACACATTACTAACCGTGATAATGTACTATTTAACCAAATATAATAAATTAAGTTGAATCATATTATCTTAATAACCATTTTGTAGGTATGGAAATACTTGAGTGACTACTGTAAAGATAAGGTAATATAAGAGTTGGTGATGAAAATCCTAACTATTATTACATATTTGCAGATGTGCCTAAGTGGTTGTAATGAGTGCAAGAGAGACCTCTGGCCAGAATGAAACCATCACCTTGAGTCATAATGTGACGGGAAATGTTGGTGCTGCAGTGGGGGTAAGTCAAAATAACATGACTTTTTACAAGCCTAACTACTAGTATCAGGGAACCTGCATCTCATTTTGATATGGTAAACAAGAACAAAACTTAAGTTAAGTAGAGGATGTTCTGTTTATCTGTACTCAAGGGTTCAGATGAAGTTTGGTTTCTGTAGGGAGGTTTTAAGTGGCGTACCACTTGCATGAATTACGTTTGTTTTGTGTTATTCCTAGAAATGCTATTGGTGTTGGGTAACCTAATTAGGATCCTTGAAGGATAAAAAGTATATGACAAGGAAAATTAATGTAATCTAAATAAGAAATATCTTATTTTGCAGAAAAGTTTTCGTTTTTCTGTTTTTATGTGATTTGATTGAATTTGAGATGAATTTCTAGGACAAAACACTTGTTTCTGAGTTCCCCCACATACTTGGGGCCTGTAGAAAACTTTATTTTTTGGGGGAGGAATATCAGAACGAGATTTCCAATAGTATCCTTTAAGCTTATCACTACAGTATCTTTATCCAAATCATTCTTTATCAGCATCAAAAAACCGACTGTAAATCTGAGAGGTATCATGTGTGCAGCAGCATGCCCAGCTATGATGACAGGTCTTCTGGAAAGTACTAAGAAGACAGTTTTCAGTGCTACTTTGGCTTGTTATCTACACAGAAAAATATATACACCTTACTTTGGCTTGTTATCTATAAGGAAAAAGTATCTACACCATACACATTTTATTTTGGAATGGTATCTACATAGGAAAACATATTATAACCTAACCTAACCTAAAAAAAAAAAAGACATTTCACTTACGCTTCAGACTCTCTAACCATCTAGATTGCATACCAAAGTAAATTCATGACACGTAGATCTCATATGAAGTGTAGATTGCATACCAAAGTAAATTCATGACACGTAGATCTCATATGAAGTGTAGATTGCATACCAAAGTAGATTCATGACACATAGCTCGCAATATAAAGTGTAGATCTCATACCAAAGTAGATTCAGAACACATAGATAATAAGCCAAAGTAACACCCAGTTTTGTGTACAAATAAAGATATAAGATGGAAGACAAATCCTTACAAATATCTACTCAAAACATCTGCAGCTTATTAGGCAAGATAATTCAGGAAACATTATTTTATAAGATGACCACAAATAGTAACATATGAGGCTTGTATTTGATCATTTATGTATTAACAGTCCAAATATTTCTCCAGTTAACATAATCATTTATTTCTCTGACTATGCACTATTGTCATTCTCAGGTGACTCATTTTTAGCTTCATTACTATATTCCCATATCCTACTCATCCTCCTTTCCTTCCCATTTGACCATCTGTCAAGACTCAACTCTATTCATATTGTTGCACACATCCATGCTCCTTGAATATCTGTGTTGCATTATTCCACATTTGAACTTGCCTTCTCTTCCTGTCCTTGTTTGGGTGTTTATGGTCTTTAGGTTTGCTGACTGGATTTGGATGACAAATTATGATAGTGAAATTAGCATTATTGGTATTGCTAGGGCCAACCCCCTCCTGTTTATTGATTGATTGATTGAATATATATATATATATATATATATATATATATATATATATATATATATATATATATATATATATATGTTTTTTTTTTTTGTTTTTTTTTTTTCTTTCTTTTCTTTTCTTTCTTTCTTTCTTTCTTTCTTTCTTTCTTCTGTTCTCTTCTTTTTTCTTTAATAAAATCCATTTCCTGAAATTGGCTTCATATATATACACCCTATCCAAATCTTGCAGCAACTCCTTACAGCAAATAGCATCTCTAATATATCAATCAGTTACGTATTGATTACAAATATTTGATTTGTAACCCTCATTTTCAAAAGTTTTCTTCGTCATTCTGTCTTTTATGCTTTCTCTAGACAACTATTCTTAAGAAGGATATTGCTGCTTCTTGTATCCATGACAAATACTCTTTACTTCCTGTTCATGTCTCGTAACCTTATATTGGTATGGATTAATTACAGACCCAAAGGTCACCCATTACATATACTGCTAGTTATCATTTGATTAACAAATCTAGATCCTGTCCAGTCGTATTGGGAAGACTCATACACAGTGGATTTAAGTTCAGTGGTTTGGTTTGGGCCGCCAATAGATTGTTGATCTATTATAACAACACCAGATTGCTTTTATAACATGCACAATAGCATCACTCTTGTCTTTTATTTATTATTATTTATGATTTCCATCTGAAGAACTAATATTATCCTTTTAAATATATGCATAACCCAGCAGGTGTGGGTAGGTTAGAGTTTGTCATGGAGAGTGAGAGCAAAGTACAATAGTAAGTTTGAATTGGAAGGTGTAGAAAAAGATAACTAAAGAGACCCACTCCAAGCATTGTAGATACACAAAATGTTTTCCACTTGTGCTTGATTGTTGATGAAATTTGCCAAGTATCGTTTTGGTCAAAATATCACCCGAGTAATGGTGATCTCAGGTATCCAGCATGTCAGAGTCCTTACATTGTGAACATGACACTAACAAGACTCCATAATAATTTAGATATATTAAGTTTATGGGTTACTATACATTCATCAAACAAAAATAGTATATACTAGTTTTTTGACCAACCCTTAAGTGGATGGATCTGCTATTTTTATTATTTCCTTCTATTTATTTTTTATACCCAGCTAACATCTCCCTGAAAGAGGGTGGCCAAGACAAGGAATTTAGGGTTTGGGGAGACATTACTCTCCCCTTCCCCTCTGTGTCCTGTATTTTCATAGGAGATCCCTCGCTCATTCCCTATTATTTGCCGTTTAAAAGACCCTGAGAATATGGTAATAGTATTCTTGAAGCCCCAACACATAACTAAATGTTTACTCTTCTTATATATTAATATATTTTAATCTTTTCAGGGTCCCACCCCTAGCAGCATCAGTGACAGTAAAGATGAAGAGTCTCGCATAGTGCAGCAGCCAGCAAGTCCTGGAAAAATTGGCAGCATGGGGTCTGGTGAGGGAGAGTTGGTGCGGCTCAGTGACCCCAGAAGCCTTCACTCATACACACCTCACACCTCTCCAGTGTCTTCTGCACAGGGAGTCATTCCAACAGTGGCAGAGGTCACTCCCAGTACCACTCCTTCATCATCCCCCCGGAGACCATTGCCATGTACCTCGTCACAGCCTCCTGCTAAGAGAATCAAAGTGGAAGATAAACCATCAGATATATCAGAGTTGCGAAAAGTTATAGTGGATTGGAAGAAAGCAAAATTGGAAAGTGTGAGGGACAAGTATAATGAACACTTGGCGGAGTTATTCTTCTTAGAAAGGGATGGCAACATGATGGATTTCCAGGGGTGGAATCGAAGGCCTTCCCGGGAGTTCCTTCAGCACATTACCCAACACAAGCTAGAGGGAGATGACACTTTAGAAGCCAAGTACACTACCCCAAATCCCTTACACGTAACTGCTGGAGTCCAAATAAAAGCAGAAAGCACATCAGGATCTCAGTCACCTGCAAAAAGTGGATTAAGTGCCATTGGAAGAATATCTCCAGTTAAACCTGGCAAGGGATTGGCCGGCCCAGGAGCAAATGGACGTCAGAAAACTCCCTCCATGAGTGATAATATTCAGACAGTCACTCAACAGGACCAAATGGTGGAAAAGGCAAGACAAGAAGCATATGTAATGCAAAGAATTGCTTCATTGAGAAAGGATGGTCTCTGGTCTGAAAAACGATTACCTAAAGTGCAAGAACCTCCTAGAGCAAAAGCTCATTGGGATTATTTACTTGAAGAAATGGTTTGGCTTAGTGCTGATTTTGCTCAAGAAAGAAAGTGGAAAAAGGCGGCTGCAAAAAAGTGTGCTCGTATGGTTCAGAAATATTTTCAGGACAAAGCTCTGCAGGTCCAAAAAGCAGAGAAAGAACAGGAAATGCGGCTCAGAAAAGTGGCTGCATTTATTGCTAAGGAAATTAGAACATTTTGGAGTAATGTAGAAAAGTTAGTGGAATACAAAGTGACAACGAAGTTAGATGAAAAAAAGAAAAAAGCACTTGACCAACAGTTGAGCTTCATTGTTGATCAGACTGAAAAGTACTCTTCATGGCTGGCTGAAAGTATGAACAAACCAGCCGAGGTAGCACCACCGCCCCCCACGCATTCCATCACACCCGCCAGAGACATGCAGACATCAGATGGTTAGTGATAATATTGCAACAGTTTTGTTTCCCTCACTGAATTAAGGTTTATGTCATAATTCATACTAACAGTTGACTAGTGAGTGATTAAAAGTGTGGTGGTAAGGGCAGCATGTTACCTTCCCCTTGCCAATGAGTGTGTGGGTGGGTGTGTGTGTGTGTTTTCTCATCTTCTATTTGAATTTTTACAGGGTGGAGTCGGGCTCGTGGCTTGTGTAGATTTTATTGTTTTATATTTTATTTGAAGGTGTGAATATTGTTTGCACACAATACATCTGCTGATAGTTTGTTACACTTCTTGAATAGTCTGTTTGGGTAGCTGTGTTTCCTAACATCTTTATCTCTTTTTTTATATAGTGTCTTTGTATTCCATTCTTTGCATAGGCTATGAAATCTGTCAATTTCCTCTTGGCCTGTTACATATTTGTATAGCATTATCATCTCTCTCTTTCTCTCGTTTTCTGATGATACTATGAAAGTAATAAGACTGTTCTTAGTATCTCTATTTTGTGTTTGTTTTGAATATAATTTATTTTTCATTTGTCATACATTATGGTGTCTAATCATGAAGTCTTAGAGGACATGATCACTTTTTCCAAGGGATGTATCATGTTTTCTTTTCTTTATTTCATTGTTATGGTTTGTGAAAACTAGATTCAACACTGAAGGTGTATCTTTTACTCTCCATTATGTGGTGATTGAAGAAATGTAAGGAGAGGTTCAACAGCTTATCACTCCAGGTGTCAGCTTCACTTTAGGTAACAGGGAGGGAACATGTTAACTAATAAGAGTTACAGGGTAGTGACTCCACCATTCTTCCACACAAGTATACATCATAGTATTCATTAATATTTTGGATTGTAGCTCTAAATTGTAATCTTTTTACAGAGGAGTTCCATCCTGAGGAGCCTTCAGATGATGATGAGGCGACCATTGGCCGGGAAGATGACAATCCTGAGGAACAAGCCTCCGAGCTGCAGCTGTTGCATGAAGAGTCCAAGCAAACCATGGAAGACCTGCTCAAGGACCTACCGCCAGGCTACCTAGAGGAGGGGGACCAGACTCTCACCAACAACACTGATCTAGACTCTACAGCAGAGAGTCAGGGCAGCTCAGAGGAAAAAGAGGAAAAACTCGGTGATAAAGGAAGGATACATGAAACTAGTGATAGTAAAGAAAAGAAAGAAAATGAAAGTGTATGTGAACAAAATCTAGGTAGAGGTATCAAAAGAAAAAAAGTTAAACTTAAAAAAAGTGAAAACAGTAATGATACAGAAAAAGATGTTGGAGACAAGGACTTTGAGGCTGAAGAATCTGAAGAAGACAATGAAGAGACAATAGAAGAGCAAGAAGAGAAGGAGGGTCAGGTGAACCATGAGGAAGAACTGGAAGACTTGCAGGTAGGTCTTAACAAGAAACTTATTTGTCATGATGAAAGAACTTTTTTCCAATACTTTATCTATCTATATACCTGGCTTCTATCCCCATTAAAAGGGTATAGCCAAAACAGGGCATATAGGGCTCAAGAAGACTGCTCTCCCCTCCCCCTCTATGCTTTGTCTGTTCATAAGAGAAAATACATACGAGGTGTTCTTAGACCCCTTGCTCTGTTCCTTTTTGTCGCATTTTTCGATATACAAGGAATATGGTGTTAGTATTTTTGCAGCCTCCACCACAGAAGAGTCATAATTAATTTTCTATAACCTGTCTATCTATTTTATCTAATGCCTCATTCCCTATGTGAACGTCCTCTAAGGGGATGGCCAAGACAGAAGAGCATCCACCTCTCCCTATCCACACATGTTCAATCATTTCCCTCTTCTCATGCATGTACTCCTTCACCCTATCCTACAATCCTATAACTGGCCCTACTCCTAAGACCCTCAATTTCACTCACATACTTTCTTTACTAACTCTTCATTCATCTTTCTCTCCATATAACCACACCACCACAAAGGATTTTTTTTCCCCCCATTCCACTACACCACACTTCACTCCATTTGCTCAAAGTCACATCCTTAATACACACTTACATCGCACACACCCTCCCATCTTGTTACACCACATGCTCCTCTCGGGGAACTCATTTCCACACCACACACTCTTGACTGCTGTGCCCTGTTCCATGTTCTTTGATCCATATGTCAATGGTAGCAGAAAAATAGAGTTCTTTAAACCTGTTATTTACCTCCATGGACACATTATATCCTCTCAGAACCCTCGTAAGTGATCCCATGACACACCTGCCTTTCACAGTCCTCTCTCTCATGTCTCCTTCCATCTCCATAGCATAGTATCGTTCCCACATGCATAAACTCTTTCACTTCCTCCATTCTTTCTCCTAAAAGCATCTCACACCTTCCTACTGCTGCTACACTCACTCTTTAAGGTGTACTAAAATCCACCACCTCTACTTCCCTCCTTTCAAAAACCATCACCTTTCCCTAACATTCACTTTTATCTTCCTCCTCGTACAAACATTATAAAACTCATCCACCACTCTTTCAAGCTCCTCTTCACTCTCTACAAACAGGCACGTCACCACCGCCTAACCTATTCCCTTCATCTTCAGTCTTGCACCTCCATTCCCCAGTTTAACTTTCATTGCTGTCATACACCCATCCATAAAGATATTACACTGCCATGGCGACATCACACATCCTTGTCTCACTCTTACTCCTATAGGAAAACTCTCATTGAGCTCTGCATCTACCCTCACATGCACTTCCCTCCTTATAGAATGTCTTATTTCCTCTCAGTAATTAGCGTCCAACACCATTAATATTCAGAACCTTTCAGAGATTCCCTATCAACTCTAATATGCTTTTTCTTGGTCCATGAAGACTGCAAACCATTTTTCACTACCATGTTTCAGTTGTATCTAATATATTTAATCCACACTGCCTTTTCCTTGGCCAAATCCTCCCCGCTCCTTCCTTCCCTTTAGTTACTTGCATCTATGTTTTCGCCAAGACTCTCCCATACACATTTCCTGGCAAACTAAACAAACTTATCCCTGTCAAATTATTACACAATGATCGCCTTCTTCCACTCATCTAGTGCTGCTCTTGGTCTCCATGCAAGGTTACATATCAAACACATTAATTAATTCTACCACTGTTTCTCCTCCTTGTCTTTACATTTCTACACATATTCCATCCACACTTGCAGCTTTACCACACATAAGTTTGTTTGCCTTTCATAATTTCATATGCACGAGAGTGAAGAGAAGCTTGAGAGAGTGTTGGATGAGTTTTATAATGTTTGTACGAGGAGGAAGATAAAAGTGAATGTTAGGGAAAGGTGATGGTTTTTGAAAGGAGGGAAGTAGAGGTGGTGGATTTTAGTACACCTTAAAGAGTGAGTGTACAAGCAGTAGGAAGGTGTGAGATGCTTTTAGGAGAAAGAATGGAGGAAGTGAAAGAGTTTATGCATGTGGGAACGATGCTATGCTATGGAGATGGAAGGAGACATGAGAGAGAGGACTGTGAGAGGCAGATGTGTCATGGGATCACTTACAAGGGTTCTGGGAGGATATAATGTGTCCATGGGGATAAATAACAGGTTTAAAGAACAGTACCATTGACATATGGATCAGAGACTTGAACATGGAACAGGGCACAGCAGTCAAGAGTGTGTGGTATGGAAATGAGTTACCTGAGAGGAGCATGTGGTGTAACAAGATGGGAGGGTGTGTGCAATGAAAGTGTGTATTAAGGATATGACTGTGCAAATGGAGTGAAGTGTGGTGGTGTATTGGAATGGGGGGAAAGAAATGCTTTAAGATGGTGTGGTTATATGGAGAGGAAGAAGAATGAAGAGTTTGTGAAGAAAGTATGGAGTACGTGCATGAAAGAGTTGTTGATAGAGGGAGAAATTGAACAAGCAAGGAGGGAGTATATGGATAGGTGGAGGCTCTTCTGCCGTGGTCATTCCCTTTCGGGAAGGGAATGAGGTGTTAAAGACCATAGAATGGATTATTATTATCCTCTTTTAGGGGAATAATAAGCTTATATGATAATAATACGGTACTTATTTACCTCCATGGACACAATTTTCCTCTCACAACCCTTGCAAATAATCCTATGACACCTGTTTTTCACAACTCTATTATTATTATTATTATTATTAGTTTGTGTTATTATTGCTATTTAGTTTTTTTCAATGTTTATTTATTTGATTATTTATTTTTAGCTTTATTTTTTATTTATTTATTTATTTTTTTTTTTTTTTTTCTCTCTCTCTCTCTGTGATGTGAGCTGTAAGAATAATGTTTCCCTGAACACCAAATTATTTTTGGCTATACCCCTTAAGGTGGATATTTGTTGGGTTTCTAGGTAAATGGGTAGGTGGGTGTGGTGGGGCTGCAAGAATATTACCACTGTATTCCATGCAGCTCAAAAAGGTGGTAAAAGGAATGGAGTGAGTGGTCTGGGAAGCCCCTCCTCGTGTATATTCTCCTATAAAAAGACTAGGCACAGAGGGGGAAGGGAGAGTAATGTCTCCATGATCCTTGGCTTACCTTGTCTCAGCTACACCCTGTTATGGTTAAGACAGCCTGGTATATAGATAAATAGGTTGTTATTATTTTTGTGCATCTGGTGTGACCCTTGGATCATATCAGGTGTGGTAAGGGAGAAGGGATGAGTTAAAAATTAAGTGGCAGGAATAAAACCTGGGAAAAAGATAAATTAAGCTAAAAGGACTGTACGTGTTGCAAAAGTGAATGAGATGAAAGGTGGGGTAGAAAGGTTTTTGAAAACTTGTATAGGAATAAAATGTTCTGGAAAGAAGTACAGAGGATAAGGAAGGGAACATCTGGAAATGAAGAAAGGGTGAAGGCAGAAGATGGTACAGTGTTGATTGAAAAGGAAACATTTAAGGAGAGATAGGCTGAATATTTTGAAGGACTTAAATGTTGAGGAAGATAGAGAGGCTGAAATTATTACAGTTTGGAGGGAAAATGGAGTGAAAGTGCTAGGAGGAAGAGGAAGTTGAAAGTGGTGGTAAAGGAGATGAAAACAAGGAAAGGTGCACGGTTAGATGGATGTGCTGTAGAATGTTTGACAAATGGCAGTACAAGTGTGATTGAGTGGTTAGTAAGGTTGTTAAATGTGTGTTTTGTGACCAGTATGGTACCAGTTGATTGAATGAGTGCATGTGTAGTTCCCTTGTATGAAGTAAAGGTGATAAGTATGAGTGTGCTAGTTTTAAGGATATGAACTTGTTGAGTGTAGTA
Source organism: Cancer borealis (assembly GCA_036785275.1). Taxonomy (NCBI): domain Eukaryota; kingdom Metazoa; phylum Arthropoda; class Malacostraca; order Decapoda; family Cancridae; genus Cancer; species Cancer borealis. The sequence goes on along the minus strand of JAXIVD010000129.1, from coordinate 55,693 downwards.
GGTGAGGTGTATGGTAAGGTATTAATAAAGAGGATCAGAAGGCATTATGTGTGAGGATCAATGTGGCTAGAAAAGGGCAAAGCTGTGTGGATCTGATGTTTGCTGTGAGACAAGGGTATGAAAAGTTAGGGGCGAAAGGAAAAGAAGTATTTTGGATTTTCATGGACCTAATATTGTATGGGCCAAAAGATGTGAATAGTAGGACATGTATAAGAGTGGGAAATAGTGAGTGAGTGAGTGGTTTACTGTTTAAGTAGGACTATGTCAGAGATATGTAATGTCACCAGGGTGGTTCAATATTTAAATAGATGGTGTGGTAAGGGAGGTAAATGCAAAATTGTTAGGTAGAAAACTCAGTTAGATAAATGCTGATGATAGAGAGTGGAAGATAGATTAGATGGTACAGCTTTAGTGGCAGATATGGTGGAGAAATTGTGTCAGCTGGTGGATGAATTTGTAACTCACTGCATCTTGTTCAATTGCTTACATGACTTTTCTCTGGGTGTGTGGAAGGAAATTATCCTTGTGTTATAGCTTCCTTCTGGGAGGCATTCGTAGCCACAACTATGATGTAAGTTGAAGTGTAATCTGAGGATTCCTTATAGAGCACGTAAAGGGAGGAATAACAGTACGGAGGTAATGCACATTGGAGAAGAAAGAAGCAGTGTAATAGGAAGTGTAAAATTCTTATTGATAGTATTTGAAATATTTGTGCTGTTGCCTAAACCGTGGTGTGTGTTCATGATGGAATACATACCAGTATAATTATTAGTTTGTTTAGTACCTATATCTCCAAACTGACTTGTATTATTTTTTACAGGCTGACAATGAACTTTCTGTAGAAGAGCTAAGAAGAAAGTATGCAGAATTGGCTGCAAATTCTGAACCTATGGATGAAGAGTCTCTTGAAGAGAATGAAAGCACTGATAACAGTGATGGTGCTGAGGAGGAGGGGGAGGAGGAGGACGAAGAACAAGAACAAGAAGAGGAAATAGAAGAAGAGGAGGAGGAGGAGACATTGAAGAAAAATGAGGACAAAATGGAGGTTATTGAGCAAGAGGAAAAACAAACTGAAGCAGATGAAAGTGAAGATGAAATCTTTAGTGATGCTGAAGAAGAGGAAGAGGAAGAGGAGAAAGTAGAGGAGGAGCAGTCTGGCCTTGGACTTGAAACTCTGATGGAGGAAAATCTTGAAAAGAACTCTAAAGGAGATAGTGAAAAGGCAGACAAGGAGTTACAGGATGCTTCAGCTGTTGCCGAGGCATTACAGCCCAAGGGTTTCACACTCTCCTCCACATCTGTGACAACACCAATACCGTTTTTGCTCAAGCACATGTTGCGAGAGTATCAACATGTTGGACTCGACTGGCTTACTACCATGTATGAAAAGAAATTGAATGGTAATTATATTGCTTCTGTATATATATGTATATATATGTATATATATATATATATATATATATATATATATATATATATATATATATATATATATGTATATATATATATATATATATATATATATATATATATATATATATATATATATATATATTTTTTTTTTTTTTTTTTTTTTTTTTTTTTTTTTCTTCTTCTTCTTCTTCTTCTTCTTCTTCTTCCAGGTTTAAGTAGAAGATTATGCAATTTTGGTGGAAGTGATGGATCAGAGATTAGATGAATAGATAGTTAGTGTAGTGGGAAAAATAAGAGATCTTGTCATCAGAGGTCAGGCTGTAACTGTAGTTTGTATTACTGAGGCATGGCATTACATGGACAAGGAATGGGCCAACAACAAATTTACAGTGTTATCTCACATATGAGTTTTTTGCAAGATGTATAGCTGCTTATCCTTTTTAGAATACAAGTTGAAAACCATCAATTGCTCAGTTTTGTTGCTTCAGCTCAACTATGCAGTGCATTACATTAGTACAAACAATGAAACTGTAAGACTAAGGAAAAGTAGTTACAGTGCAACAAAAGGAGTATGTAGCTGGAGCAACACCAAGTCTGTGGTAATGAGTGTAGATTACTTTAGTGTAATTGTAGTATTTAGCCACAATAGAACAAGGTGGAGAGGACAGTCATAATATAAATTATTAATGATCCCTACTATATATATATATATATATATATATATATATATATATATATATATATATATATATATATATATATATATATGTTTTGCTATGCAGGAATCCTTGCTGATGAGATGGGTTTGGGCAAGACCATCCAAACTATCTCCTTACTGGCCCATCTTGCATGTGAAAAATCCAATTGGGGTCCTCACTTGATTGTCGTCCCCACCTCTGTCATGCTCAACTGGGAGATGGAATTCAAAAAATGGTGTCCAGCCTTCAAAATTCTCACATACTATGGCACACAAAAGGAAAGAAAATTGAAGAGACAAGGTGAGTTTACATTATTGTGTAGAATTTGTATTTCTTATTTTAGATGAATTTAATGCTGTGAGAGAGCTTTAAAGATGATGATATATATGTATGTATATATATATATATATATATATATATATATATATATATATATATATATATATATATATATAAGATAGACAGACGGACATATATGTTTCTGTATATTTACATATTTATTTAATTTTTTCAGGGTGGACAAAGCCGAATGCATTCCATATATGTATAACATCGTACAAACTTGTAATTCAAGACCATCAGAGCTTCAGACGAAAGAAATGGAAGTACTTCATTCTTGATGAAGCTCAAAACATTAAAAATTTTAAATCTCAACGGTGGCAGCTGCTGTTAAATTTCCAAAGCCAAAGGTATAATAATTTATTTATATGAATAAGTATATAGTTAGATTGATATTCATCACTGAAAACATTCTTATTCATTGCTTCTATGTAGATTGTATGAACAGCATTGATTTTTATTTTATTCTGTTTTCAGACGATTGTTGTTGACTGGCACTCCACTACAGAACAACTTGATGGAATTGTGGTCATTAATGCATTTTTTGATGCCCAATATTTTTGCATCACATCGAGAATTTCGAGAATGGTTTTCTAACCCAGTGACAGGCATGATAGAAGGCAATAAAGAGTACAATGAAACTATCATCAAAAGGTTACACAAGGTAATTATATTTGTAAACATTTGATTAATAATTTTTCAAAATGATTGCTGTGCTACGAAAAATGGCTAAATTCCACTTATTATTTCTAAAGCAATATTACTTGTGATGGTATTAACATTTTGTTACCTTAGATTGCAAGTAATGTATTTTGCTCATGTGAATACAGTATATATGTTTTTGTATGACTATCTATCCATATATCAATATACCTGGCTTATATCCCTTTCCCTCTGTCTGTCTCTATCTGCCTAGGTACTGAGACCATTCATATTGAGAAGACTGAAATCTGAAGTGGAGCAACAAATGCCAAAGAAATTTGAACATATAATAATGTGCAGATTATCAAAGAGGCAAAGATTTTTATATGAAGAATTCATGGCCAGAACCAAGTAAGTACTTGAATTATCTATCTATCTGTATACCAGGTAACATCCCCCTAAATAGCCAACAAAGGCAGGCAGGCACACACACACACACACACACACACACACACACACACACACACACACACACACACACACACACACACACACAAAGTGGCTTTAACATCTCTTCTCTGTTTACGTGTAATGCATTCTAGGGGTGGTTTCTTGTAAGAAAACTATATTACACCAATAAAATATGGTAGTGTCCTGGGTGAACTGGAGGTTCAGAGACCTATCCTAGTGTTCTGCTTGACTGGACGTGAAATCTCTTAAATCATGAATGCGAGTGGAGGCCATCTAGGATATATACTATTTGTGTTTTGTAAATCTAATATCTGTTTCACATAATGCATTTATGTAAAAGCTTTAGACATTAAATAAAATTTATGCTAATTAAAATTTAATTTTCAGAACTAAAGAAACTTTAGCATCAGGTAACTTTCTGAGTGTCATCAATGTATTGATGCAGTTAAGAAAGGTATGCAACCACCCTAACCTGTTTGAAGCCCGCCCAACTGTGTCACCTTTCATGATGGATGGCATCTGTTATCAAGTCCCCTCTAGTGTGTGGAACATCATTGACTACCAACCCTTCAAGGTAAGCACTACTCCTGCTAGTGATAAATTAGGTAATTAAACTCTACAACTGTCATTATGAATATTTGTTCTAAGACTAATAATTACGCAGTAAAATGAAACGGTATCTTTTTTCCAAAACATGACTTTCTTCCTCATTTTCTTGAAAGCTATTAGAGATATTAGAAATATCATTGCAGCATCTGATAGACCTACGTATTTGACGGCATATAAGACGCACCCCAATATAGCAGGGCATGTCAGGGGGGAAAAAAGTTTTTTGTTGTATTTGTGTATATATATATATATATGTATATATATATATTAATATATATATATATATATATATATATATATATATATATATATATATATATATATATATATTATATATATATATATATATATATATATATATATTATATATATTATATATATATTATATATATATATATATATATTATATATATATATATATATATATATATATATATATATATATATATATATATATATATATATTTTTTTTTTTTTTTTTTTTTTTTTTTTTTTATGAATTTATTATTACATGGGGTATTTTTGTGAGCTAAAGGTGTCATCCTTAGATGTCACTTATCTGAAAGCCCAACCCAAGAATGGCTGCCGTATAAGGCGCCGACAACCGCTGTTTAACAGCGGCCCGAACAGTGATAAGGGTCACTGCCGTATATTTTTATTTATGGGAGATTTGTTTTCTCCCCCCCTGAAAGTGGGTCACAAACCCCGTCTGAGATCAAGTACCTCATTACTGTTTGGTGAACAGGGACCACACACTTATAAGAGACTTGGTCCATATGTCTCCTACCCGGCGCGGGGATCGAGCCCGCGACCTCTCGCTTGTGAGGCGAGCGTCCTAACCACTAGACCACCGGGTCAGAATGTTTCTTTTATGTCAAACTATCATTACATTACAAAAAATGCAATACAAGCCAAAGCACTATATGTATAGCAGAAAATATTATTAAGCTGGTATGCACTCATGATACACAAACTGACAACTTAGCTGTTTCCCACAAGTGACACTAGATGGCACTCAGCCGCCAAACTCGCCCAGTTGTATACTATTTGAACAGCTGGTGTACCGTAAATACCATGATTCTTTACGATATTTCTTTTCAGTACAGATAGTAATAATGTAAAATAATGGGCCGTATTCTTAGTCCCATCGGGTCCCGCTGATATTCAAATGTTTCCGCCTCCCGACCGCATATTCACCAATTGCAAGCGAGTACCGTATGGTACTCGCTTGCCAATTGGTGAATATGCAGCTGGGAGGCGGAAACATTTGAATATCAGTGGGACCCGATGGGACTAAGAATACGGCCCAATAATTCACAATAAAAATGTTTCAGTAAGTACTGTAGGTAGAAATAACCATCTGGGATAAAATTAGTCTCTTGTAGTGAGCTTCAGCGGCCTTCCTTGCCTTCACATATAAGACGCAGGATTGATTTTGGGAGCCTTTTTGGGGGAAAAGTCTGTCTTATATGCCGTCAAATACGGTAAACGCAATTACCTAATTACCAAGAATAGAAACTGTTCTTTATATTTGAAAGATGACTTCATGACCATTTTTATTTCTTTTTCAGCACATCGACCTCTTCAGTCTTAATTTTCTCTTGGCTGACCTGGAGTTGTGCTTAACTGCCTTTGCTGCTCATCGTATACGCAAGTTCCAGGCTCCACGTCGGGTGATTGAAGAAATTGATTCTGCTCCTGATCCTCCCCCAAAGTGAGTTGTCAACTGATTTGGATTTGTTAGTCTATATATGAGATCTTTCAAAAATTTATGAATCCTCTGAGGGTATAGGGGCTAAGTGAGAGGAGTGTATATGTGTAGGCAAACCTTGTCTTAGCTATCCCTCCTTTAGGGAGAAAGGAGCTTGGTATATAGATAGTAAGAGAGTAAAAAGAAAATAGATGAAAAGTTTGGTTTAAAGTCAATTGAGAAGTTTAACAAAAAATTAAAAAAAAAATTAAGAAAGAGAGGAGTAGGGGGTGTAAATGTGAGAATTAAGGGAGTGCATGTAAGAGGTAAAGAGGAGGTGAAAGGGATATGGAAGAGTCACTTTCAACTTTTGATCAAAGAGAAGATAGAAAGGAAAGCAATAATGTCAAGCATGGATATACAAGCAGATTGACAGTGCATGAATTTGCTGAAAGGAATTAAAGAACCCAATAGACAAACTTAAGTGTGGATAGAAAAATTGCAGAAATGTTAAAATATGGAGAGGAAACAGTGGTAGAATGGATATTCAATGAAATAAGAGAAGTACCAGATGAGTGGAAGAAGGCTATTATTGTACCCATACATAAAGGTAAAGGTGGTAAAGATGGGTGTAATGATTATAGAGGGATAAGTTTGCTTAGTATACCAGGAACATTGTATGGGAGATTGTAACTAAAGGGAAGGTTAGCCAGGAGCTGGGATGAGTTAGGAAGGGAATAGGATGACTGGATCAGATATTTATAGTAGTTGAGTACTTCAAGAAGGATTAGAAACTGTATGGAACTGAATATATATATATATATATATATATATATATATATATATATATATATATATATATATATATATATATATATATATATATATATATGAGAAAGACTTTCACTGCAATTTATTTTGTAGTTTATTTACTTGTTTATTTATTGAATTATTTTATTTTATTTATTTATTTATTATTTTTCAGATGTCCAGCTGGAAAGATAAAGCTTCATGTGCGACCATCTAGTCAAAGTGTGCCAAAGTCAGGGGTATCACCAGCTGCAACTCCAAAAGCGCCAACTCCGATGGGAAGTTTAAGGGCTCCTTTGTCCCAGACTGCCACAGTGGCCACCACACCAGCAAATCTACATAGTGGGGGAGCACGACTACAACTTGTGCAGCAAGGAGGGACTATTAAAGGTGAGAAGAGTAGAAACTTTACTTCATAATTGGTTGTTACAGGGTTTTGTATAATTGTTGAATGTATGCTAAGGTAAGTAATAGTATTAGGTGATGTGAACTACTTGTATCCAGTTGATACTTAGCCCTTAGAATCTGGGTGACATTCTACAACTTTCTAAGGAAGTTTAACAGCTTAGGAGGAATATGTAAGCTCAATTTTACTATTTATGTTTCAGCTATTCAGGTACCAGTGAGTGGTAGTGGGGGAGGAGTTATAGTGCAGCAGACACCGCAGGGTCCCCGCCTAGTGATGCCTCAGCGAACAGGAGTGACTGCTGGTGGTGGTACAGCAAATTTGGGAACTGCCTCAGGAACCCTAGGGGGACTTCAACTACTCCAGACCTCAACTGGACAGCTCCTGTTAACTACTGCTCCTGTCCAGAAACCTGCAAATCCTACATTATCTCATGGTAAGTTGATAATGTATGTTTGAAGGGATGAATTTGAGAATTAAGAGTGGGAATGTAGTTCATGTAAGTGGTAAAGTGGAGGTGTAAGAAATATGGAAGTTGCTTTGAATGTTGAATGAATTAGAAGACAAAAAGGGAAGTAATAGTATATGTATAGAGAAATGTCATGTAACCATTTTATTTCTCAGTTGGTTGAGGTTATAGATTGTGTTGATTCCATGTATGAGCTTTAGGAAACGGAAAGATGACTTCATTGTATTGCTCTTATTTTATGAGGTAGACAAAAGGGAAATAATTAATGCAAGTGTATGACATTCCTATAAGATGTAAAGTAATATAAAAAAAAAAACATTCATCATTACCTTAAAAAGAAAAAGCAAGCATCCATGTAAGGTATACTAACTTATACAACTTGTATGCAACTTGCCAGGTGTGAGTGGAAATGCTGCTGCCGCCCTCCTTCAACGGTTACAAGGTGTTAAAGGTCTGCAAGGGTCTATGATCACCACTGGAGCAGGAGGAAGGCCTGTACTCCGTTTGCCTCTCCCAAACCCAAATATTAGACCACAGACTCAGGTGAGTTCCTTGTTTTAACCAACCTTATTCTGTTCAGATTGATTCTTCATCTATATCTACCTATATACCAGCCTGATATCCCCCCAAAGGGAGGTAGCCAAGACAAAGTGCACACACACACACACACACACACACACACACACACACACACACACACATCTCACTTACCCTGTAGGCCCCTAGAGAAGAGGCTGTTCACTCCGCTCACTGCGTGATGGGTTAGTCAAGCCATGGAGACAGAGCAGGAGGGTTACCTTGAAATATTTTATTCTATTCAATTCCAAACACAGAATGGCACTTAAGAAAGAAAGAGATTAAAGAAAAAGTTACTAAATGAATACCTTCAAAAAAAATTGACAGCTGAATATATATAGGTAGATCTGTGGTGTACCTCACCTGACAGTTTTGATGATATACAGGGTATTAAAATTTTCAAGTTTTGCCAGAATTTCAATGATTGATTAAGATTGTATTTGCCACCAGGTTTCAGGTGCTAGTAATAACCAGTCAGGAGCAGGAGTAGCACACACTCCCGGCCCTGCAGTAAGAGTTCAACAGACTGTGGCAATAGCAAGCCCCAGCCGCCCCAGCACCTCCTCTCTAGTACGTGCCTCAGCTCCGCCCATCACTTCACCTCCAAAACCATCAACGCGCTTTAACCAAAAGGAACAGGAAAAACAAGACGAAAAGAAGAAAGAAGAGGAAAGGAAACGAAGCTTATTCTTTTTGGTATGTCTTGCAACAAATTATTTATTTATTTTATTTATTTATTTATTTTTTTTTTTTTTTTTATTTAATTTTTTTTTTTTATTATTATTATTATTATTATTATTATTATATATATATATATATATATATATATATATATATATATATATATATATATTATTATTATTATTATTATTATTATTATTATTATTTTTTTTTTTTTTTTTTTTTTTTTTTTTTTTTTTTTTTTTTTTTTTTTTTTTTTTTTTTTTTTTTTTTTTTTTTTTTTTTAATTAATTAATTAATTAATTAATTAATTAATTAATTAATTAATAACTTTGACCTGGCAGTTTGGGGAGATATTACTCTTCCCTCTCCCTCTATGCCTTGTCATTTCATAAGAGAGAATACAGAAGAGGGGATTTCCTGATATCATTTTTAGTCGCCTTTAGCTACCCGCAGGCAATATGGTGGTAATATTTTTGCAGCCCCCCCAACAGGGTAGAATTTTTTTGATATTTGCTATCTATTCTGTCATTATCAAAGGCCTATTCCTCACCACAGAATGATCTTGATGAGAGAAGACGAAAGAGAAGAAAGGACAAACTTTCTTTGATTTCAAGACTCAACATTCGGAGATGTCAAGCTTGCCCAATATATGGCTCAGATCTGATAGAGGCTGTTACTGTGATTGATAACTGCAATCATATTGCATCTTGTCCCAGTGGAGGAGAGTGGAATGGCAGGGGGAAAATTCACTGCCTCCAAGCTACTTCCTTGCAGCCCTGTCTGTATTGGTCCCAGACAGATAGCCTTCATGGCATGGTGCACACACCAGAAGGCTATTTGAAGGAATTGAAGGATACCACTGATAGATACGTGTTCTGCATACCACCAGTCGTAGCACCAAGCATCAGCATGAGAATGTATCATCCACCACCTTCCAAATTGTGGGGCAAAAACAGGACTAATGCACTTTTAAAGAAACAGTTGCATCCCACCATAAGTCCATTGCATCACATTATGAATGCATCAGTCACACAGTTCCCAGACCCAAGACTTATTCAGTATGACTGTGGTAAGTTGTTTTTTCTGTTTTGTGAAAACTGCATTATAACTACAGCACTGAAGATTTATAAAAAGTTCTTATTTTCATAATTTGTCAGTTTATATATATATATATATATATATATATATATATATATATATATATATATATATATATATATATATATTATATATATATATATATATATATATATATATATATATATATATATATATATATATATATATATATTATATATATATATATATATATATATATATATATATATATATATATATATTCATATTGACATTTTTTATTGTGACATTCTTTCTTTTCAGGCAAATTGCAAATACTTGACAAATTGTTACGACAACTGAAGACAGGAACCCACAGGGTGTTGATCTTCACACAAATGACAAAAATGCTGGATGTGTTTGAGGCTTTTTTGAACTACCACGGTCACTTGTACCTGAGGCTGGATGGCACCACAAGGGTGGACCAAAGACAGGTGGGTGGCCCTAATATTCTCTCTCTCTCTCTCTCTCTCTCTCTCTCTCTCTCTCTCTCTCTCTCTCTCTCTCTCTCTCTCTCTCTCTCTCTCTCTCTCTCTCTCTCTCTTTCTTTCTCTCTCTCTTTCTCTCTCTCTTTTTTTTTCTGTGTGTGTGCTGTGTTGCCTGCGAGTGTACTACAACATTAGTTGTAGTGTGTATAAAATATTACAGTCAAACCCTTGTTGTCTTGCCCTTGTTTATTTTTGTCCAGCCTTATTTTAAAGTGTATTGAAAGATCAGAAATAATCTTGTGCTACTTGAGATTTGTAAGCATGCGATATAAATAGACATTACTTATCGTTAATATACATTGTTTCCATTCTATGTTACAGGTTCTGATGGAACGCTTTAATCAGGATAAGAGAATATTTGCATTTATACTTTCAACTCGATCTGGAGGCATTGGTGTGAATCTCACTGGTGCAGACACAGTTATCTTCTATGACTCCGATTGGAACCCAACTATGGATGCTCAGGTAATTATTTTTCTTCAAAGGGATAGAGAGGTCTGGGAGCTACTCTCCTATGAACAGTGCAATGGGGGAGGTGAGAAAAATGTCTCCACAAATCCTAATTGCTTTATCTATCCCTTTAAGTAGAATATAAACCAGATATATAAATAGATATTTTTGCTTTCCCTTAGCCAGTACCCTTTTAATGTTAAAAATAAAAAAAATAATACAAATTTATTAGATCAACTGGTTCGGTTTAAGATTTTATCTAAGGTAGCTTGGCTACTCTTATTTATTTATGAATTGTTGATTGAACATTTATGAAAGGAAACATAAAGCTTGGACTGTGTATTGACCTTGTCTCAAAAGGATATTCTTAAAACTATAAATTTGGTGTTGCTATTTGTAAAAGTCTGGTGTGAACATCCTTTGGATCATATCAGGTGCAGTGAGGGAGAGGGCATGAGTTAAATATGAAATGTAGGGTTAAATCATGTGGATACAACTCTTGCTATTTGCGTGACTCACCTGACGTGCTGTGTTTGGATGGGGTGCCAGGGGGGCTAAGTGAGGAGTGTATATGTAGAATGTGTGCCTTGTTTTGGCTATCCCCTTTTAAGGTGATAACAGCCTGGTATATAGATAGATAGATTTGTGAGGAATATGTGGTGAAGAATTGTTAACTTAAAAGAGCACATACACCATGATTTCTTACAGTATATTTCTCTCTTTAACAGGCCCAAGATAGATGTCACAGAATTGGACAAACAAGAGATGTACACATCTATCGACTGATATCAGAAAAAACTATTGAGGAGAATATTTTGAAGAAAGCCAATCAGAAAAGACTACTTGGTGATTTAGCTATTGAAGGCGGTAATTTCACTACAGCACACTTCAAGAAGGTAATTGTTCAGTTTGAAGTAGTATCTTGATTTTTATCATATGGTCTAATGTGTCCATGAATATATGATGAATCCTTATTGTTTATTTTTTGTTTATTTATTTTTTTCAGACCACCATTCAAGATCTATTTGATGTCAACATCAATGAGAATGATCCCACGAAGAGGATGTCTGATGTCTTGGATAAAACTAAGCAGACAGAGGAGGTAAGCATGAGTCCTTACTTAAATATGTGTATGAAGAGTCTACTATGGTGCAATTGGGCTAAACCACCTCTGTTATTGGGCCATTCTGCAGAAATCACCAGTTATGCTGCATGACTGACTCTGATATATTATAGTACGGTGAGGGTTGCTCCCTTCTTGTCTAGAGGCTTAAGAAACCTTGAGGCAAAGGTGAAAGTTAATATATGTACTGTATATCTCGGCAGATTAGTCAACCCACTAATTTCAGTTTTGAGTTTCATGGTTTTAGCTCATATCGGTGGCATAACACGATCTTAAACTACTAAACCCTATATGGTAAAGTTTTTAACTGAATGCTTGATCAAAAATATTCAGTATTCATGGATAAAGGCAATCAACCTAAATCCCTGGTAACAGTGAAAGGTTTGTGAAGAAAGAATATGTAGTGAAACTGAGAGTCCTAAGAGGAGAGGAAGGCCAGTGATAAAATGGAAAAATAGGGTAAAAGAGTAAATACTTAAAAGAGTTGTTGATAGAGAGGGAGGTGTTGAACAAGTAAGGAGGGAGTGTATAGATAGGAGGAGGTGGAGGTGGAGGCCATTCCCTTCGGGGACAGTCCCAGAGAGAACAAGGCATTAGGGACTAGAAAGAATAGATGGACTGATCAAATAATCCATTAATCAGTTGTAATTATACAAAAATACTTAAATGATATTCATGTTGTGTTCGTACACTTGTATGTACACATATCTACATCACTATTATGAAAGCAAGACAATTATGGGTTATATTGAAATCAAACTGTGATAGCTCCACTAATGAGTGATATTTCTGTTTACAGCATTTCCATAAATTTTTTGTTCACTGTAATATCTCTTACTAGGGCAAAGAAATCTCAGAAGGAGAGCGTGTCAAGATGGGTGCTTTCGAGTGTGCTTTGGCTGCAGCTGAGGATGAGACAGATGTTCAAGCTGCCAAGACTGCCAAGGCTGAGGCAGCAGCTGAGTTGGCTGAATTTGATGAAAACATTCCAATTGAGGAGGGTGATGGAGGAGAGGAGCTAAGCAAGGCAGAGCAGGAAGTTGCCACTCTCATGAAGCAGGTGAGGTTTCTCACATATTGTGCTGTATATTTCATGCTACTCTGGTTAGGTAGTTATTATAAGGGTTGAGTGGAGTAGTGTTAAGCTTTGAAATTAAGTTCTAATTTGGCATCCTATGATTAGTATCCATTGGTAAGTGATAATGTTTGTATTAGAAAGTGCAGATTTTGTTGGGAGGAGTGAGGAAAGTGTTTCATTGGAGAGTGATGGGAATGAATGTAAAGAAAAGGTTGTATGAAGGAGTAGCTGTGACAACTGCACTGTATGTGGCTGAAACGTTGAGTATGGGAGTAGCTGAGAGAAAGAAATTAAATGTAATGGAGATGAAATGTCTGAGGAGTGTATGTGGAGTAATACATAGCGACTGAGTGAGGAGTGTTATGAGAGGTAGCCGGGTATATAGATAAGAGCAATTGTTTATTTATATAACTTAGCTTTTTTCCATTTTTACACTGAAAGTTGATGATATGAAACATTTGTTTATTCTTTTGATATTCATAATCCACTTTTGGTGAAACAGTCTTTTAACAGTAGTCGTATGATCTTCCTCTCGTAAAAAAAAAATAATAATAAAAAAAATAAGGTATTTTTACTCTCACCACCAGTGTATTATACATGCTTCTCCCATGTACTTGGCAGCTAACTCCAGTGGAAAAGTATGCAATGAAGTTCCTGGAGTCATCTGATGATGGTTGGGCAGCAGAGGCAGAGCGCATGGCTGCAGAGATTGAACAACAGAAGAAGGAGTGGGAGCTGGGACGACTCCAGGCTTTGAAGGAAGAGGAGGAGCGAATGGCACACAATTCTGATGAAGAAATCCTAACCTACTCATCAGCTGATGCCCACAATCAGGTCAATATTAAGAAGAAAAAAGTCGGGGAAAAGGGTCAGGTCCAGGCTGTTGAAGGAGGGAGACGAAGGGGAGGGCGACCTGCCAAGGCTAAAATTGTATTTGAAGACCAGTCAGATCATTATTCATCAACTGATTCTGACACTGACCTTAGTGACAGTGAGGATGAGAATATGAGTGAGTCAGAGGTCACCATAAGCGGTAGTGAGGAAGCCTTTGATGCATCTCAAAAAATATCAGAAGCTGACAAAGAGACAGAAATGGAAGACAAAGAGGATGATGATGAGAGGGAGTCAGAGTCTGGCTCAACACCACCCAAAGTTCAGTTCAATAAAGTGTCAGAGGACAGTCCACGCACAAGATCAAGGGGGCGGGTAAAAATCAATTTGTGGACGCTTGATGTAAATCCAGTTTTGCCCGGAGAAAGGCCAGTGCCTTTCAGTAGGAAACAGCTGGCCAGTCTGAGGGGACAGGGCCTACCTATCCCAAGTTATGAGGGATCTGACTCCCCATCCCATAGTGAAGACAGAAGCAGAAATAACAGTGGTCAAACAATGAATGGAGAGTTAGAAGGGGATGGGGAGGGAGAAGATATGGAGGTAGATGTTGTAGGTGACTCAGGGGATTCTAGTAATATTGATGGAAACGAAGATGAAGCAAATGGCAGAGGAGAGTCACTTGAGGATGTGGGAGGATCCCTTAAAGCCAGTGGACCCACCCAAATAACAGTCCATAACGGTGTAGGATTGTGAAGTTCCTACTAGGTGTCATGATTTTTACATTATAATTTATTTTTCTATTTTTCAATAATGTAATTTTACTGGTGCTCTGATGATGTCAGCAGAGTTGAACTAAGCTTTTAATAAATAGTAAAAAACAACAAAAAAAAAAACAAGAAAAGAAATGTAATGCAAATTTTCTAAGACTGTGATGCATGTAAATAATGTAAATTTCTTGTACATCACGTAATAAATGTCTGTCCCTGAATTAAGCTGATTGTTTTCTTGGTATACCAGTTTTAAGGCCCTCAAAAGCTTGTTTTGGTGTCATGCTTATCCTGATCTATGATAATGTAAAACAGCAATTGCTTCTGTTAAACACAGCAATTGTTTCTGTCAAATGTTCATCATCACACAGTCTGCTCTTAGTCCTTGAAGCTTGGTTCATATATACTGTTAAAAATCAGTATAGTTTCCTGACCCTATGTTTGGAATGGCAGTGGCAGAAATAGTGTATCTGGTTCATCCTCTTTTGCTGGCACCAAACTGGCTGGGCCTTGCCATACCAAACTGGTCTTACCAAGAATTAATCAGCTTCAGGGTATGCATGGCAACCAATACTTATCAAATTTGTAACTTTTTTTTAATTTTATGTATTTCTTTTTTAATTATTTGTTGATGTTGGATAGTTAATTGCTAAAGATAACCATTTATTTACTGTGAATTCTAGTTGTTACCTGTAAAATAGTTGCGTATCCTCTTTACTTTCACCAACATACCCAGAAGAACAAATTGATAACCTTATTAACAAAACATGTTTGAGAAAGTTCATTGTCATCAAAAACTGCTTAAAGCTAAACAAATAGACTGAAGTCAAGTAAATTAATGATCAAGAAATTTAACAAAAATATAGCAAATGCCGATGGGTCAC
Organism: Cancer borealis; assembly: GCA_036785275.1. NCBI lineage: Eukaryota > Metazoa > Arthropoda > Malacostraca > Decapoda > Cancridae > Cancer > Cancer borealis. The sequence goes on along the minus strand of JAXIVD010000129.1, from coordinate 40,149 downwards.
TTTTGGAGCCGTTCATTTTATATAAAGTACAGTCTTATCAAAGTCAGAGGCATTGCATTGTACATGCAACAGGCATTACTTCATGTCAAAGCTTGCCACTGATGTATTATTTGACTTCCACTTAATAATAAACTAAGAGAAACTGGCATTTCTGGTGGTTGTAAAGAGTATATCAATACCTTTCCTTTCCCCCCCCCTCTTTTTTTTTTTTTTTTTTTTTTTTTTTTTTTTTTTTCTTCTTCTTCTTCTTCTTCTTCTTCTTCTTTTTCTTCTCTCTCTCTCTCTCGAGAGAGAGAGAGAGAGAGCTGTGAAAAGCAGGTGTGTCACTTACATGGGTTAGTAGAAGTAAGAATGTGTCTATGGAGGTAAAGAGAGGGTTAAGGAACATGTGGTTAAGACTTCAATGTCACTTTCTAACTAAATTCATCCGTGGTGTATATCTCTCAATTAATTCCTCGGATTATGTAAAATTTTTTGACTATTGGACTTCGAAAGTGGAGTACATCCTGTCATTTTCCTTGTGGTGAGATTTTCATTCTTGGGAATTTCAATGTTCACCACCAGCTCTGGCTTTCATCTTCTTTCACTGACCAACCTGGTGAACAAGCCTTCAAATTTGCTATTCTTCATGACCTAGAGCAGCTGGTGCAATTCCCTACCCGTATCCCTGACTGCCTTGGAGACACACCCAACATTCTTGATTTTTTCCCAACTTCCAACCCTTCAGCTTACTCTGTCAAACTTTCCTCTCCGTTGGACTCCTCCGATCACAATCTTATTTCCGTTACCTGTTCTATCGCTCCAGTGCAGCCTCAGGATCTGCCTAAGCGGAGGTGCTTCTGGCATTTCAACTCTGCTAAGTGGGAGGACCTAAGGCAGTACTATTCTGATTTTCCTTGAGATGATTATTGCTTCCATGTCAGAGATCCTTCTCTTTGTGCTGAGCAATCTCTTATATCTGACTCAATGCCCTATCCACTCTTATGCTAATGACACAACCTTGCATTTTCCAACGTCGTACAGCAGACGCCTAACCCAACAAGAATTAAGGGATTCAAGGCGAGATGCTATAGGACGCCTAACTTCTAATCTTTCACTAGTTTCTGATTAGGGCAGAGCAAACCTGGTTCTGTTCAATGCCTCAAAAACTTAATTTCTACAACTCTTCTAGATAACTATCCCCTCTTCTTCAATGACACTGAACTGCCCCTTTCCTCCACATTAAACACACTGGGTCTATCCTTTACTAAAAATCTAAAATGGCAATTTCATATCTCTACTATTGCTAAATCAGCTTCCAAGAAGTTAGGTGTCCTATGGCGTCTGCGTCCCCCCTCGTGTCTCTCCCTCCCAGCTGCTTGCTCTGTACAGGAACCTTATCCGTCCATGTATAGAGTATGGTTTTCATGTCTGGGGGGATTCAACTCATACATTCTTGCTAACATTAATGTATAGATTAGAGATTTGGGCATGGAATAGGGCACAGCAGTCAAGAGTGCATGCTGTGGAAATGAGTTATTTGAGAGGAGCACTAGCTGTGACAAAATGGAAGGGTGAGACCAATGAAAGCATGTGTGAAAAATGTGACATGGGAAATTTTGCAAATTGAGTGAAGTGTGGTGTAGTGGAATGTGTGAAAAATACTATAAGGTGGTTTAGTCATCTGAAGAGAATGAAGTGTATGTGAATGAAATTGAGGATCCTAAGAGAAGAGGAAGGCCGATTGTTAAATGGAAGGATAGGGTAAAGGAGTTCATGTATGTGATAAAAGCCGAGTGCCTCCTGGAGACGTATGGAATGTTTATGTATATATACATAGTTACATGAATCTCATGTTCAGTATATTTCTGGTCTGATGTTAATCTCTATTCCTTACAGTTATGGCTGTCTCTGTGTGGAAGAGAGGAGATGCCAGTAAGTTCTGTAACTGCTTTGAAAAATATAATTGCTTATTTACTTGATATCATATGAATCATGAGTTTATATGAAATTTCTTTTTGATGGTATAGATTTGTCAACCCAGCTTTTGTATTCTTATGGTTTAAGTTTGGCATATAAAGGTAGTTTGATATTTTCTACTTGGATAATTTATGGACAAACAACCCCATTAGGTTTGGCATCCACCAACTCCACCACGAGATGACAATGATGTGTACATCGACCATTCCCTTGGATTCTGGTATGACTCCAGCATCATGCCAGAGTCTGCTCTTCCTCCAGTCTATATCAAAAAGGAACACAAGAGGCTCAAACTAGAACCAGGTACTGTGGGTAAGTTAGATTAGTTACTGAGGATGTTATTCATTAAACTCATCTTCTCAGACAAGTGAAGATATAGGTATGCAAAGAAAATGTTTATGGTGTAAATGGACTAAAATCCAAAGTTATGGTGATGAACGAAGAACATCTACCATGAAATTTGTATAATCCTAAGTTTTAAAATGCTTTTAACTTCATTCAGGTGGATCAGGAGAGGGATCTTGTGGGTTACGTCGGCCTCAGAAGCTTCGTCGGGAAGATGCTGTGCATGCACCTCGCTCCCTGTTTGATCGCCCGTCGCCTGCTGTTGTCAAGATTCGTCGAGACCTCAAGCTGCAAAAGTACAGGGGCATAATAAGACCAAGTATACCTCTGCCAGGTCTGAAACCAGCTCTCTTAACCAAACCTCCAGCGGCAGAGCCTGAAAACTCCCCAGAATGGGCAGTTCATGAGGATTGGGCAGTAGTACAAGCAGTTCAGCATCACCTCCAACTAGAATTACCCATCAATCTTTTGGTCCTATCTCCAGGCCACACTCCTAACTGGGATCTTGTGGCTGATCTGGTCAATACTGTCTCTCGCTGTTACCGATCTCCCCGACACTGCAGGAACCGATATGAAAGCACCATTCATCCCAGGGAGGAAGGAAAATTGCCCCCTGATGCCCCAGCTAAGAAAGTATCAAAGAAACAGAAGTCTGGATTTTTACAAAAGCCCTTACATGTATGTACTCATATTTTTTATATCTACATAGATAGATTTTAAAGATATTTTAACCTATTTAGGAATAATTGCTGGCTAAATTGTTTTCAGCATATAAAAAGTAGGCTGTTTTTTTTTTTTTACTAAATCTCTTAAAAATCTTATTTCAGAAAAGCTTACGTCCTATGCGCACTTCACAACTCTTTGCGCAAGATAATAATAGCAGCTTCTCATCTTTGTACTGCACTCGTTTTGATTCCATAAAGACCATTGCTGTCAAGCGGACACCAACAACCAAACCACCACCGGTGAACTCAACCCATAAGAACCCCAAACATGCCCAGGTTCTGGCTGAGTCGGGCATTCAGTATGACTGTCCTCTAAACCCTGGCCAAGTTGCTGCCAATCTAGCAGAACGTATTCAAAGGGCAAAACAGAAGTCTCAGGCAGCAGCAGCTGCTGAAATTGCTCAGCAGCAACAGCAGAAATTGCTCCAACAAAAACAGCAGCAACTGCAGCTCCAGCAGCAGCAACAACAGCAGCAGCAACAGCAGCAGCAGCAACAGCAGCAACAACAACAACAGCCACAACAGCAACAACAAATACAACAGGCTCAACTCACAGCAACACAGCTTCAACAGCAGCTTCAGCAACAGCAGCCACAACAAAATCAAGTGCAGCAACAAAATATTGCACAAACCAGTCAGCAACAAGTGTCTGTAATAGGAAGCACAGTTGCTCAGCAAGTTGTTAACAGTGGATTAGCTGGTAAAGCATCCACTTCAGTAGTGCTGAGTCAGGGTACAGCAATGACTGTTGCCACAGTGACGGCTGCAATACCCACCTGCAGTGTCATCACCTCCTCCACCTCAGCTGCTGTGTTGGGTGGAGTTAGAACAGCCACAGGCACTCCCAACATAAGCCGCACCACACTGGCCCTCCAGGAACTGCAGGTGCGCACATCAGGCAGCAACCAAAGCTCTGTGGTGAGTGTGGCAGGGCTGCCCCAACTTCAGGCTGCAAAGCTCACTGCCACACTTGCATCTCCTTCATCTGCTCAGAAAGGTATTGTGTGCAATTCCAAGTATGCATCATCATTATTTGGGAAGCCAGGTCCTATGTTTACTTGGATCCTAGAGCTCTTATGTCCTTCAGTGATAAATTGGTTATTGGAACAGTAATAAACATTCAAATGAAACCTATTAGAGCTTGTGCAATCATGTTTTAATTACTTAGTACAGTGCTTATTTTTACTACTTTCCCTAAAAAAGAAATGTTTTCTGGTCTACAGGCGTGACAGGAGCATCAAGACCCTTAACTCAAGCACAGTTACAGTACTTGAAGAAGGAAGCTCAAGCCAGGCTAGCACTACAGCAGCAGCAGGGCAAGGTGGTGGCTACAGATCAGACCATAAAAAGAGTTCAAGTGAGTTACATCCTATAAAATACATCATGTCTTTTTATATTATTAGCTGTTGTATGAAGGAGTAGCTGTGCCAACTTTGTGATATGGTGCTGAAACATGGAGTATGGCAGTAGCAGAGAAGAAGATATTAAATGTAATGGAGACGAGGTGTCTGAAGAGTATGTGTGGAGTAACTAGTGTGGACCAACTGAGAAACTGACTAACTAGTATGGACCGACTGATGATGTGTGAAGGAAAACTGGTGTTATGAGAAAGTTGACTGGTCGGGCAGAGCAGTGTGTTTAGGTGGTTTTGACACATGGAGAGAATATCAGAAACATGGTCATAAGGTGATCTGTTTAAGCAAATGGACTTTAGATATTGAAAACAAATATATAATGTTCACATCTGTAAAAAAAAACAATAATGAAAATTAAATTCTGCGCTCATTACTGGTGATTGTTGACTTAACGATGGGTAGCACTTAACACATTGCTCACCATAACATTCTCATGAAAGGAGGTAGTGCATTATAGATGTACTCATTATTCATATGTAACCAATAACTTATACAATCCCCTATAATTGTGTGTGTGTGCATTTAGTGCGTGCTTGTAATAATAATAATAATAATGATGATGATAATGATAATGATAATAATAATAAATGGTTTATTTTAAATTGTAGACAAGCTTAGAATATGCATTTTAAGTTACAAAATTCTGAGTGTGAGGAGTGGAAGACTTTAGACATGTGAGTAGTTAATGCATTAGCAATGGCTTCATGATTGGTAATGTCGGATGGCACCAGTACAACCCTGCAGGTTTGTGTGTGTGTGTGTACATGTGCGTATCCTTGTGCTTGTGTGGTGTGTAGTGAGGGGTTGCTAGAATACTACCACCACTTTTCCTGCAGGTCGTAAAAGGCAACTAAAAGAAATAGACCAAGGGATCTAGGAAGCCCCTCTTCTGTATTCTCTCCTATATAAAGTTGTGGCACAGAGGGGAAGGAGGGAGTCTCCCTCCTATTATGAGCCGCAGAGAATACAGTGGTAATATTCTTGCAACTCTCATCTCATGGCTAATAATGAAAGTAAAAACTATATTACAGATTGCAGGCCCGGCAGGAACTTCTCAAAAAGTGCAAGTGGCTATGCCTGGAGGGGCTCTGGCTGCTGTCACTGCCATTCAGGTTAGTGTTGACACTAGAGTAAGAAGGCTTTGAATTCTTCATTGTGCTTAATCATGGGTTATTTTGTTTAAATTTTAAGTCTGCAGAATGTAAGTAGCTTGTGGTACATGTAAATTAACTTTAAAACAGTCATGTATATCTGTGGTGAATGTGAGTTAATTGGTAGATGGTACCGGTATTGCCTATTTCAATTAATTATCTTTTTTCCCCTCTGATTGATGTATCCCGTCCCTGCATTTCTTAGTACAGAAAATATGACTTGTGATTTTCCTACAATAAAACCCTGTTACGGTAATTAACTCATGAAAGTGGGCCTCATTTACAACTAACAAGCATGTCAGCTTATATGTCTGTCATTCCTGACAGAAACTGTCCATTATAATTTGAAATGTCTGGTATGTGGGCCAGTGTGACAGATGCATACATGAGCTAATGGCATATATTAGCTATATTACATATATTATATTTCATGTTTGTACAATATCATTGTGATTTCACAAAAATACACCCAAACCAAAACAACAGAATAATATAGAAATATGCAATGCTTAAAACTTAGTAATGCTTAATGCTAACTTAAACATTCATATTCATATTCATATTCTTTGTCAGTATTGGTCTTTTTTCACATCACATTTGGCAATATATAATCACATATTCAACATGAAAGGCTAACACTCAGAACAAGAATTTCTATACATAACTTCTGTCTGAACCTTTGATTACCTACAAAAAGTATCTTTGAAAGTTTTAGTTAGAGCTCATTTGCCCGGCGATGGTGCCATAAGTTCCCCTTCATGTCAACGCTTCATCACAGCACACATAGATGCTTTGCTTGACAGTTTTATTTATGCTGTTGTATCCATTACATCCTTTTACTATTTTTTTTTTATGTAGCTTTATTTAACCTTTTTCATATATCCTATTTCATTCTACCTATATGACTATACCATGTGGATGGTTTGAACACCTGAAGGTAATGCAGCAGTCAAGTACTGTGTTTACTATTCCTTTGTGACCTTTCTCCTTCACGTGTACTTGTGCATCACCTTTGGCAGGATGGAGAGTGTGAATTTCTCAGTTTCAACCTCCCTCTCCTATGTAAATGTATGGGAGGTTTAAACAACATAAGTAAGGACATAGTATTTAAAAAAAAATAATAATAAATTCTTTCTTCTTTATTAACATTATTTTTGGTGCAACAGGTAACTCAAGCTGGACGCACACAACTGGTGAAGCCTGGCACTGTGATGGCCGGGACAAGTGGAGTGATGGCCACGGGCAAAGCCATCACTCGAACAGTCACTGACAGGGAAGTGGCAGCTCTTCTGAAGCAACAAAAACTTAATAAATCTGGACAAGTGGCTCAGGTACAACAATGATGATTTATAGATAAGATGCATAAATAGTTATAGATATATGCAATTGGTGTAATGACCGTGTCACTACCAGTGGTCTGGTGCTATTGTGCAAAGGTGATGATGAGTTTCTGCTTTCTTTTCAGGTGCAGGTTCCTTCTGCACAGTTGTTGACTGGGCTGCAAGTTCAGAGTGGAGTCAGTTCTGGAGGCACACCAGTTGCCACTTTAGTGAAGACTGTTAGTGCACCCAGCACCCTGGTACACACTCCAACCTCTGTCACTCTTCCTGTATCTGCTATTAATGTGACACTTCCTCAAGCCAGAGTCACAACAGCAGCCTCTGTAGCCAAAGCTACCACCACTCAACAAGTATGTCATTTATAATTTATCTCTGAAAAAACTTATTTTTGTTCTATATTACATTTTGAAACATTTTCTATTGTTTTCAAATTTGTTACAGGCAGTGCGCAACATTCCTTTACCACAGCATTTCTTAACCAAACAACGGTCCTTGATGGGAGTGAAAGGCACAGTTGGACTACAGCTGGGAGGGAAGACAGTTGGAGGTACTGGACTGAACACAGTGCAAATAGTCCAAGGTGGAGGGCAAAAACAAGTGTCCCAAGTTACTATGCAGCAGATACAACATGTGCTAAAAGTACCTCAGCAGACTATTCAACATATAACACAGGTGTGAATGTTAATAATCAAGTGCATGAGTTCCACTTTAGTGAAATTATTTGTGTGTGTATATATATATATATATATATATATATATATATATATATATATATATATATATATATGTATATGTATATGTATATGTATATATATATATATATATATATATATATATATATATATATATATATATATATATATATATATATATATTTATTTATTTATTTATTTATTTATTTATTTATTCATTTATTTATACATCACAATATATCTTGGACATTGTTATCTACCTTAAAAACTGATCATGGATTTTAGAAAGCTACTAGGACTCCACAATCATATTGACAATTTTTTTCCTACTTATGCTGCTAGGGTAGAATATATTGTCAACATCTGTTGGTCCCCAGTTGGTTAATCAGTATTTGTTATTACCTATACACAGGGAGGAACTGTGAGTGGGACAGTAGTTGGTAAAGCTGTAGGAAGTGTTGCTGGGACTAGTGTGACCTCAGCCACCCAAGGCATCGGCACTTCACACACCACCAAGCTGGTCCCCATGACCATTGCCTCGCACCCAGCAGCAGTCCATCAAACAAACAATTCAGGTAATATTATCATCCATCTCTTTACAATTTTTGTGAAAAATATCCTCTAAAGAATCCAGGGATCTTGCAAGATCTGTGATTCACAAGTTCTGTGCTGGAATCAAAATATCCATTTTTGGTATATGTGATCACTCTTCACAAGTTCTGAATTACCTTTTAAGTTCATGCAAAAGTAGCACCCTCTACACCCCATGCAAAGGAAGAAGAAAAAGTCTTGTTAACTCTTAATATTTATCAGATCCAGTTATCTTTTTCACTCATCATTTTTCCTCCATTCTATCTGAATGGCCAAACCTCCTGGACATTCCACTTTGCTCAATCATCGAACTCTCTCAACAGCAATTTTGCTTTGCACTTACTCATTTCTAACTCTGTCCATACATGTTCCTCCATACAAACTACTCACACACCTTATCTCTATTACACTTAATCTTATTTTGTATATATATCTGAAAAAAATAGATAGATGGGTAGATATGTTAAACTAGTATATATAATGTTTTCTTCTCCTCTGTACAGGTAGTATCTGCAGGACCAACAGTTGTGGGTGGCACCCCAGCCATCCGAGTGAGTGGTGGGGAGCGGTCATCAGCCTCGACCAGCCTTCACTCTCTTCCAGGCGGATCGGTCAAGGTCACCAACCCAACCCTCTTGTCTGCCACTCTTCAGGGCCAACCAATGTCTGTAGCTGTTAGACCACCTACACAAAGTCCAGTTAGAATACAGACTTCTGCTTTGCAAACACAACAGACAACTCAGACACAGCAACAAGCTCAGCAGCAGGGACAACAAGGCAATGGTGGCCAGTGAAAAAGGACAGGATGACGGCATCCTTTTTGGTACTGCGATTATTGAAATTTTTGCATTACAAACTGTAATCACCTCAAAATTAAGGCATATCATATATATATATATATATATATATATATATATATATATATATATATATATATATATATATATATATATATATATATATATATATAATGTTCCTTAATACTATTTATTCATGTTTGGGTTTTGGGAAATAGGTATATGTCAGTATTGCATTATACATTCAGTACACTGCAGTATGGCAGAAAATAATGTTGCTTGTATTACAGTAGTAATTCAGTTTCTCTTGTCAGTGATGTATACTTCTGATTCATGATCAGCAATTGGATAATTTCTTGGAAATTTTCAGCATATACATCTATGAATTAAAAATTCACCTAAATTGTAACAATATTGCAAAGCATGTTAATTGCAGCACCTCAATGCTGCTAACCACTCAACATCTCATACTATATTTTACAAAGTAGCATTTAAATCATTACTACTAATAAGAAACGTATTTATTATAAATGCAGTTGTTTCCTTGACAAAGTCAGCGGATCTGCTGACCAATTACTTTTGTTATTTGTTTGCATAGGAATTGTTGCATGTTCATTCACTAAGTCATAAGAACATATATAATGACACATGAAAGGAATGGGAAAAGGAAATGTTAAGTTCTTGTACTTGGACTTATACATGGAATTAACGCATACTGAACATAACTTTTTTTCAATAAGTGTGTAACAGGCTTGTCACTGTATCACTTATTTTTATAAGTACATTTTGTAACCAGTACCACAAAGGAATACCACATAATATATGGAAAGTTGGTACTGGATTGTGAAGAAAGTAAGCTTTATACAGATCTGTAATTCAGTGACCAATGTGTTTAATGTACAGAAAAAGTACATGTCACATGCTAGTAAGGTGTATTACCATAGTTATGCTTATGGTTGTGCAAGTTTTGTACTGCTATTTATCTCCAGCCAGTTGACAAGTGCAACTTTTTTATTTTACTTGATTCTTTCTCTAGTTCCTAGACATCTTTTTTTTCTAATACATTTGTATAAATTGTTCAAGGGTAGATTTCCATTGCCTGTCTATAGTCCTTAAGTCTCCACAAGTTTTGCTAGCAATGCAGATTATTGTTTTTTATGAATCTTCAGAAATTGACATAACTGTGGACATGAAATTGTTAAATATTTATATCAGTGAAAAGGGTTGATTTTTTTTTAATCCTGTTGAAAAGAAGGGAAGACAAGGAAACTTGGTGGCAGAATAAAGTCATGAAAGTATAAGGAGGAAGTGGAAAGTGAAAAAGAACTGGAATAAGTAGAGATGAAAAAATAATAGACAGGAATACAAGGAGATTGCAATACAAGGTAAAGAGAAAGGTGGTAGAGTATAAGGAAAAAGGTATATGACAAGCTATATGAGAAGTTGGAAGGAAGGAAAAGCATATAGAGAGGACCCATTGATACCAGTGTCCCTAATCAGTATACAAGCCTTCCAACAAAATCATAAGGAAAGGTAGTTTTGGTTCTTACGAGGAATCGGCTAATATCCGTGATACATTGGCAAAGATCATTATAATTATGTCCTCAATTTCTTATTCTTTTATAGCATAGTGGTGGCTGACAATTGAAAAAGGGATAGGTAGTATGTATCCACCTAAGGCCATTATCATAAGTGCAATAAATAGCAAACATGCTGGTGTTTTGGTTGTCACTACAAAACCCTACAGACTAATGTCAGAGAATTATGTTTTAAAGCATAATTTTCAGAAAAATACATTAAAATTCATAGTATTTGTCCAGAATATATATATATATATATATATATATATATATATATATATATATATATATATATATATATATATATATATATATATATATATATATATATATATGTGTGTGTGTGTGTGTGTGTGTATATTAATAAGGAGTCAATACTAAAAACAAACATTCATCTCATACCAAATCATGCATCAAACTTTTTTTAATAAGGGTAATGTGCAAAAGTGCAGTAATGACAGAGTCATTAAGTTGATCAGTCACAACATGAAATTATGGAGAGAAAAAAAGTAGTGGAAACTAGATTGAGAGGAGAGGTAGGAATCTGCGAGCAGCAATATGGTTTTATGCCAAGAAGGAACACAACAAATAAAAAAAAGGTAAAGGTAAGCTATAACAAATAATAAAAGTAAAGGTAAGTATAAGTTTTTGTGGACTATGATGTTTGCAGATTTAACTGTAATTAGTTGAAAGAGTAGGGAGCAGATGGAGGTGACCCTGGACAGTTACGTGGAGACACGCATTACAGAGAAGGGGAATGAAAGTCAATAAGAACAATACAGTTAACATGAGCGTGAACGAGGGGGAGAACACTAGAACGGTGCTAATGCAGGTTGTAGAGGTGAAGATGGAGTTTTAGATATTTTGGGTCAATCGTTCAAACTAATGGATATTGCAGTGGAGAGGTAAAGAAGAGAGTATAATCAGGTGGAGTGGTTTGAGAAGAGTGGCAGCGATGATTAGTGATAGAAGAGTATCTGCAACAACGAAAGGGAAAGTCTACAAGACGGTAGTGAAACCAACTATGTTATATGGCCTGGAGGCGGTGATGCTGACAAAATAAAAAGCGAGAGGTAGAGTTGAAGATGCTGTGATTTTCGTCGTGAGTGATGAGAATGAACATGATTCAAAATTACTTTATAAAAGGGGTATCGTAGGTAGGATGGTTTAGACTAAAACACGGGGTATGTCGGGAGGAGGAGGATGAGAAAAGAGCCGCAAGGCAAAGCCAAAGAAGAGGTTTATGGCTATAGTAAGAAAGAAAAGAGGAGTGAAGAGATTTTGAAGAAAATATATGTGAGTGAAATTAAGGATCCTAGGAGGAGAGAAAGGCCACCTGTAAGATAGAAGGATAGGGTAAAGGAATATATGAGAGAGAGAGAGAGAGAGAGAGAGAGAGAGAGAGAGAGAGAGAGAGAGAGAGAGAGACTCAATCTTTAAAAAAAAAGATACAAATGAAAAGTAGCTTACTAAATTGATCCTGGTTATACTCGTATATATAGTTGCATGAATATTTCTGCGTGGTATATTAGAATGATATTACACATTAATGCAATAATTGCAATTGATATATCTACTCTTAGTTGACCTACACTGCAAGACTACACTTTATAAAACAAACAAGAATGATTATGCAGTGCATAACATATTGTTCTTTCATTTATAATATAAAACTTCAACACAGTGTATCAGTGAGCTACGCAGTACTATAATACGTATGTTGTCAATATTCATAATAACTACCTCATGAAAGTTAGGTAACTATATGCTGCAAATATAATAGTAGTTACCTAACATATCTACTTCTAATGACATAGACATGGGTATCTTGATAGAACATGTGTTTGATATTTACCATATCAGAGTCATGTCCAATAAATAAAAGACAGAAAAGAAACTGATGGCAAGTTTTCTATTAGTTTCAAATTAGTCAGTATACAGTCATATTATTCAATTACTAATACTCAAAACCTAGCAAAAAATAAATATCTATATATTACTGGTTTAAAATGTTAATAACTAGTTTTATAATTCCCTTCTTATAAAATACAAAATAGAGTTTCAAGTGAAAACTGGCATCTAAAACAACAGTGCAAGGGAGACAGCAGCAAGCTAGCTCAGTGTTTGCTTGACCAAGACGCAGGAAGGATGTACAGCGTGTGTTGAGTGTGTCACGGGTTATCCGTTCCCCACAAAACTTGAAAAATCTCTCGCGTTCATTATGACGGGGAGTAAGAATGGCAATGAGACCGAAGCTAAATCGCCTAGAGAAAGTGGCGAAGACAGTGAGGATGAAAGTGAAATATTAGAAGAGAGTCCGTGTGGAAGATGGTCCAAGAGGCGGCAGGAGGTAGGTGGATGCACGGCTGTTGTACTGTACGTGAGGGCGTGCTGTACGTGTGCTGTACATGGAGGTGTGGAGGGTAGAGGCGGGGGTGTGAAGGAGGTGGTAGTGGGTGTATTGGTTGTGTACCCCCCATCCCCCCTACCTCTCCCTCGTAAGGCATGACGCATCTCAGGCACACCAACCTCAACCTCAACCTTCAACCTCATCCTTCACTGGAGTCCTACATGCCCTGCCACCTCACCCTCGTCACCCTCCTCCTCCTCACAGCACACGTATTCACTAACAACCATGATAGTCACTTGTTTGAAGAGGAAAAGGTCAAGTTTTAGCACTTTGTAACCTTTGGCAGCTAGGAGGCAGACGGCAGGTGATCCAATACTATATAGATGTTGACGTCCTTATATCCTATCCTCCTTCACGCCTCCTCCAGCTGACCCATCCTGTGATAGGCATGGTGATGGGACTGCCTGGTGGTGGTGGTGTCTCATGCCTGCGGGCGGGAATGCGAGTGTGGAGGGGTGGTGGGCGTGGTTAAGAGGGCCCTAGAGCATGTCCGTGTGGTACTGGGGTTGGGTTGAACGTGGTGGGTGTGTTGGGTTGCAGTGGTTGAGGTGGTGTTGGTGGCAGTCATTGGTCATGTTAAGGTTGTCGAGTATTGATTTGGTATGATATGAGGGTAGGCTGTGAGGAAGGGATAGCTGTGGTGATGAGGGTAGCTAAGATGATGATAATAATAGTAATAATAGTGTACTTAAATTGATTATCGTGTGTGGTTTTAGTCACATTTTACTGGTCCATCTGGAAAAAAGGTCATGTTTTGTGTAAGGTTGATTTATAAGTTACATTTGTTTGTCATGACATTTCAATACTATTTGCAAGTTGTTGATGGAATGTTATGACAGTGATACTCAAAAGCAGGAATGAGGTGGGTGGGTGAAAGATTGTTGCTGAAGCTTTGAAATGAGTTAGTCACGTTTGGGAATGAAGTGTTATGTGAAGAAACATCTCAATATTGTGGTGCTTAGTGATGTGGTTGTAACATCGTCCTCATCAACCTCACACTGACAGTTAAAAGTTCAAACTAATATTTTTCTTTCAAATAATGAAAGGAATTGTATACAAATTCATGTACAGCATTTCAAGTGTTTGTATGCATATCTTTACCTAATTGAAATAGTATTCGTAGCTTTAAAGAATTTAAGATTGCATTCTTATTTAAATTATTGACAAATCGTTTATATTTGCAGATTAGTTTGACATTAAGTAGAATGTAAATGATCTTTATCTTACAAATGATTATACGTTTGAGTGTTGATCTCTGTTTGGATGAACAGGGAAAGAGTGAGGATTTGGTCACAGGTTACCATTGAGTAATGAAATGTGCATTTATTATATCTCCAGAATGAATGATCTAGGAAAGGTTTAATATCCTGGCATAATACCAGCCAAGTCATTCACTGTTGTGTGATACATGCGCCTCCTTCAGCCAGAGGTCATCTTCTAAATTGAATGTTTACGAATGCACTTACAAATACCTTCATAAAGTATTTGTAGCTGTTCACATTTTGAATGTCCGAGTCTCCTTGAATCTGTATTCGTATTTGTCTATCTATGTGCAAGGCTGTTATCCCATTAAAGGGTGTAGCCAAGACAAGGCACGCCAGGGTTCGTGAAGACATTACTCGCCCTTCCCTCTGTGCCTTGTCATTTTTGTAGGAGAGTATACAGAGGAAGAGCTTCCCAAACCTCTCGCTCCGTCCCTTTTGTAACCTTTTAAGAACCGCAGAGATTGCGATGGTAGAATTCTTGTAGTCTCCACCAAAGGGCCATTGGTATTTGTACTCACAAATTAAAAGTACTCATATAGCTTGGCATTTAAGTGCCAAGCATTCTGTCAAAGTTTACGCTTGGCGTCAAAGTTTTTGAGCATGTACACAGTGTCATGCTTTTCTTGGCGTTCATCATGCCGCTCATACATTTTGTGAGGAACTTGGATAGATATTCAAATGTCAAAGTAAAAAGGAATTATATACAATGTTCATTTGGTGGAAATGTTGGAAAACACTTTACATCTATAGAGAGACAGATAGTGTAATGATTCATGTTTCAAAACGCTTAGAAGTTGATCTAGAGGCAGAACATTTACATATTTACACGTGAAGGTGTAAGTGCTGAATATTGAACTCCTTGGCGGGGCGCTCAATGTACACGGCATGCTGCCAATCCAACCAAAGTGATCGTCAGGGCCTAGGTTGTCCCATCAATACAAGTACAATTAATATACATCTTGCTGGGTATGTAAATTTTTATTTATTTATTTATTTATTTTTTCTAATGAATTTGGACTCTCCACGGCTGCAGAGGTGGGCTGGGGATGGCCGTGTTGTACTCAATAAACATATCTGTCTAGGCGGCACAGGAAAAGGAGGGGAACATGGCACAATTTTTAAGTCAAACAATTTCACAAATGAATTCTCGCTTCTACAATTGCAGAAGTTGCGATTTGCAAAAATGCATATATGAGTCCCCACTTGTGATGGAATGTCACCTGTTTTGTGCATAAAAAAGTAGCACAACAGCTCCACAGATGAGATGTAACACAAGACACTTGGCATCTCTTATTGAAACACAATTTGAATGCATGTAAAGCAAATAACGCTGTGTTCTATTAATTTCAATATGAAACCACTTTTATTTGATTCAAGATAAGCTATTGAAATATAGATTAATTGATTTCTTATGATAAATTATTGTTGTTATTCTTGTATACATAGAAAATAGTCATGTTAGGTCATTAGTGCCAGAGTTGGAATTTTGCTTGTCAGTTGATCAAGTGTCTTCTTGACATGATTGAACAACAAGCAAGATTTTGGCAAGAGAAAGTTTTTGCTTGCAAGTAAAAATCTGCTGGCTTTCCCAGCAGAAAATACCTTTAGGATGGAAGAATGAATCAATCTTTGTCTGGTGTCCCATTATGTGCTGCAGCGGGATAATAATGTGCAAAAGACCCTTTTTGTGCTTATAGAATGGTTCAAACTGTTCACCTTGTTCGTCAATAAATTGGTAAAGTTATTCAGCTTACATAGGTGTCATTGAGAGTCTTGGGACGTGTCGTTGGTGTTGAGTTCATTCATTGAGTTGCTTGGCCGGGAGTTCATCGCTTGTATCTGTACTCCCAGGTTTCTTTTTTTCCTTTAATTTTCAGAGTCTTTTGTTTGGTTCTTTCTTGTTTGTCTTTACTCATATAATCCAAAATTTATGTATTGTTTTTGTTTCTCCTATATATGTATTTATTTTCCAATTAGTATCTCTGTTGATTTTACTTCTCTAGACATCATCATCGGCATTCACAAACTGAGGATGCAAAGTCACCTGGTGGCCAAGATCCCTCGTGTTGGACTCACACCAGTTCATCCCGTTATCACATGTCACACCTTTGCCAACACTCTTGTGTCTGCTGCCTCTAAAAAGGGAAAATCTTTGACAAATATCAATGCCATACAAAAGGCATTTCCATGTGCTGTAAGGGTAGAAGAATATCTTGAGAGCACATGAAAATATATAGGCTATACAGTTTAAATCCTATAATATGAATAGCTACCAATTGTCCAAAAATCCTAATAATCCAAAATGTTCAAAATGAAGCCAAATCTGAAATATCCCAATAGTCCAAAATATTTGAGGCACCATAAGTGTCCTAGCGATGGGGAGCAGTAGGAGGCGGAGAGGACAGAAGCTCACCTGTATAAGTCTGACATTTTCTGTTGACAGACCCATCTGTCCTGACTTAATCTGAAAGTTCATATGATTTTCATACTTCATTTGTGACTATGACTTAATATGGCTCCCACACCTTCCACAAGTGATGCATGTACGTACATCACACATGTATTTACACACTTTTTCAAGATATGCCCCAATAGTCCGAACAATCCAGTCGTCCGAAGCACCATCAGTCCCCTGCAGTGTGTTCTGTGTGCATGAGTTCATCGTTCATATTTGTACATGGATGTGATGGAGTGTGAAAACATAGTGGTTTGGTAATTAAGAGAGGATTTTTTCAGGGTAGAGAATTTTGTATACATTTTTATGCCTTTATTTGTTTATATTCCTTGTGGATACTTTACTGTAAAACAATTCTCTCATGCTGAAAGTTTCTTACTCAGGCATGCATTATGTGTGCCCTCAGAATATTGCATTCAGTTCTGGTAACCATACTGCAGAAAATGTATTGAAAAGCTGGAAAAAAGCTACTGATGTGATCCTAAGATTACGAAACAAGCCTTACAAGAGACAATAAAGGAGCTTAACTAATCCGTTTATCCAAACATAGGCTACGAGAGACCGAATTTTCTGTGGCATTGACAATATTAACAAATGACTAACTATCAATTTCAGAAGCACTCGTAACAATTGCTTCAAGATCATTGGTAAATAGTTTAGATCAAATGAAGCGAAGCACTTTTTCTTCTATGAAATTGTGAATATTTGGAATTCTTTATCAGCATAAATAATTAACAGTAGCTAATACAATTCAAATGTTTAAGAAAAAACTTGATCAGCACTTAGCATCTTAGCATGTAACAGATAACTGATCACTTAGAGGAAATCTGGGAATAATGGATTTCATCACATGGAGTATTACAGCGATATGTATTCTGCTGTTATTATATCCTACAAACTGTAGTATGGCAGTAGCTAAAATAA
>JAXIVD010000129.1:12500-17500 GCA_036785275.1 Cancer borealis | reverse complement strand
CGCCGCTTCTCCACCCCAAATCAATACAGACCCTGCTCCGGCCACTCAGTCCCCGCCCCTATGTAGCGAGGCAGCAGAGGCGGACTGGCCCCGACGGCGGCCTCGCGGCATTTTGGATCTACGGTCGGGCACCTACCTATCAATGGAACGAGGTTGTGTTTGTGGGTGAATTATCTGCTGGAAACCTGGCGTGGGTGGCGGAGGAGGGGGAGGGGCGTAGGAAAGGTTGCTGCTTGACACTGGGAAAGGAATTGAAATAGGCGCTGGCGTATGGCGGGTGTTGCATGTGGTGTGGGTGGTGGGGAGTTGGCGGGTTGGTCATTGTTTAGTTGGGTGGGTCTTGGGTATGACAGCGTGGGTAACGGCGAGGAGGTGGGCGTGTCGGTGGGCGTGTCATTGAGACTCCCGTCAAGACTCGCGCTCCGGAAGGAAATGTTGGTGTCGTGACTATTACTTTAGATTTTTTTGTTATATATGTTTTCCCAGTTTCAAGGAATGATAGGTGTGGTGTGGGCGGGGCGGCAGCAGGTGGGCGTTGATGACCTATTCCCTGCTTGCTCAGCGTGGGGTGATGAATGGAACGGACACACAGATCTGTTATACTACTGACACTTTTTCTGTAACTCATTTTATGGTAGAATCTGAGTGTGAGTGGCCGTGAGGGTGTGCGTTACCGGCACCATAACTAAGGCGACGGGTTTGGAAGAGTGCCTGGTGACTCGGCAGTATTTCACGCTATTATTCAGCGCCGGAAACAGGATCCACGTCAGATATATTGGTGGAAGTGTGACCTCATCAGGGAACACGATATATTAATGGGTCGGTGATGGGGTGTGTGCCTACAGCTGGACGATACTACTGCCTCCTGCTGCTTCTGCCGGCCTTCTCTTGCGTCCCAGTGGAGGCATGCTGTTGAGGTATTCAGACCACGAGTCCACATTTCCACCGAGGCAGAAGAAGGGAGGAATATGACGTAATGAATCTGGCTACCATTGCTGCCTCTGCTTGGCATGCAGTGCGGCCCACCAACACAAGGCTAAAGGCAGGACGAAGCAGCTATGGTGGTGGCGGCAGCAGCAGCAGCGAGGAGTAAGTAATCTTGGTGATAGTGAGTTTAGATATTCAACTGATATCTCAACCTCGCTTAACCCGTCACTGAAAATTACCACCACCTGTCAGAATACTTGTCAGATTGCCGCTTCTTATGGCCGGAGTTGAAATGCCGTGCGGAGTAAGTTATGAAATGATTACTCGCTCGTCAGTTAGGGTGAATGTGTATGTAATGTAATGTGTCACTTCCCCATTCCGCGTGTGTAGTAGTTTTCACGGCTAGTGTAGAAGATGGTTGATTGGACTTTTATGAGGTCGCGAATTACAATCTGTTTGGATGTGATCTTCTCAACGCTGTGTTATTTCATGCATCATCCACAGCAAGAGAGTCGTTGAATTAGATGAGAGAGAGAGAGAGAGAGAGAGAGAGAGAGAGAGAGAGAGAGAGAGAGAGAGAGAGAGAGAGAGAGAGAGAGAGAGAGAGAGAGAGAGAGAGACTGCTTTATAAAAAGTGATGAATTCCTTTATCCTTGCAGTGATGTTATACTCGTAGAAATTGGTTGTCGTTTCCTTAAAGGTTATGGGAATCACAACAAAAGGAAATGTTTAAGGCTTAACCAATTCCTTTTTGTTCTTCATACGTTTTATATTAGATACACAAAACGTTTAGCATCAAAATCTTCCTGTGGCTTGGCTGTGTTCACTCCGCCATTATTTATCCTGTTTCAAAGAGGACGGGGGGAGGGGGGAGGGGCTGGAAAGAGAGAAAAAATAGAATTACGCCAAAGGAGTTCTTGCAATATTTTACCGAGGACTTGAGTCAGAGAGATCGAGAAGCAATCTTTGGAATGTGTTTTTCTTTACGCCTTTGAGGGTGTTGCTGCGGGAGAAAAGGGCGTGGTGATGGTGGTGGTGGTGGTGGTGTTTGGAGAGGGGGGAGGAAGAAAAGGTTAGGTTACATTATTAGCGTAAAACTCGAATGTTTCAGAGAGAGAGAGAGAGAGAGAGAGAGAGAGAGAGAGAGAGAGAGAGAGAGAGAGAGAGAGAGAGAGAGAGAGAGAGAGAGAGAGAGAGAGAGAGAGAGAGAGAGAGCATAATATATCAAACGGTGTATATTTTTTCTAGAAATTTGCAAATACCAAATAATTGTTTGGTTCACTTGTCTTTGAGTCAGGTGGTTAATGTTGTGTGTGTGTGTGTGTGTGTGTGTGTGTGTGTGTGTGTGTGTGTGTGTGTGTGCGTGTTCTATATTTCAGAAGTGTTTGTCTTCCGTCTCTGCTTCCTGGTTTTAGTAATTCATTTGCGTTGGTGTGCGTCTTGAGGTCACACACAAGAGTATAGGTGTGCACATCCTCCCTTGCTGTGTTGTATATAGTGTATAGGCATAAGTATAGTGTATAATATATAGGTGAATACACTCACTACCTTTCTATTACCTCGCATTCCTCCTCCTCCTCCTCCTCCTCCTCCTCCTGCTGCTACCTATCCATGGTCCTCCTCACACTGCCCTGGTTTCATTTATTCATTTATTCGTGTATTCAAGTCTCGCTTCGGTCCTGGTGTGGATTTCTGTTATCGTGTTCGTGGCTGTTAGTGTGTGTGTGTGTGTGTGTGTGTGTGTGTGTGTGTGTGTGTGTGTGTGTGTGTGTGTGTGTGTGTTGCCAATGTTGGTTGTCTACGCAGCGGCATATATTTGTTTTTCCCTCCTCCTCCTCCTCCTCCTCCTCCTCCTCCTCCTCCTCCTCCTCCTCCTCCTCCTTGTTCTTCTTGTTCTTGTTCTGTTCTTGTTCTTCTTCTTCTTCTTCTTCTTCTTGTGCTTCTTCCTGTTTTTTTCACGTGTCAATTATTACAAATTTTCTTATTGTCTTCCTTGTTTTCTTCCCCAATCACCGTCACTCATCTTGCTGACCTTTACCGCCCCCCCCTACTCTCTCTCTCTCTCTCTCTCTCTCTCTCTCTCTCTCTCTCTCTCTCTCTCTCTCTCTCTCTCTCTCTCTCTCTCTCTCTCTCTCTCTCTCTCTCTCTCCCCACTTGAACTTAACCTCACATCCCTTTCACTTCCCTTTAAACATTACATGACTCGTGATTAAAATAGAACACTTTAGAAGGAACAGTATTTCGACTTCTACTCCCTCCCTCCCTCCCTCCCTCCCTCCCTCCCTCCCTCCCTCCCTCCCTCCTCCCCTCCCCTCCCCTCCCCTCCCCTCCCTTCCTTCCTCCCTCCCTCCCTTTATCATACCTGTCTGATGTAACTCAATTAACAGCTTACCTTTACTGATGTTTGTATTCTGAACAGTCCTACTTAAAAAAAAAATATATATATGACTCTTTCAACATAACTAACTAATCCTGAATCTTCTAACGCAAAAATTACACCTGAAGTTATTATTTTTTTTGTCTCCTGAAATACACGTTCTCGTTTAGTTATTTACTCCCTCGTGGATCCAGATGGTAAAGAAGATAGATACATACTGGCTTATAAGGTGTAGTAGTGTATAGTTATTGGTATTTATTTATATACGACTCATTCATTCATCCTAGCCTCTCTCCCCACCACCCCATTCTCCTCCTCCCTGCACTTTGATCTTTCTGTTGTGGCGATGCTAGAATGTCGCCATCTTTGTTTTTAGTGTTATTATTGTTATTATTGTTGTTATTATTGTTATTATTTGTTGTTGTTGAGAGTGCGACGATGACCACCACCACCACCACCACTATCATCATCACCAACATGTCTTTAATACTATAACTACAATATATTACATCTTCATCTTAACCTTTATTATCATCACCACCACCTTTTTCTTCTTCTTTTTCTTCTTCTTCTTCTTCTTATTATTAATAATATTATTATTATTATTATTATTATTATTATTTATGGTGGTGGTGGTGGTCTTCGTCATTGTTAGTAGGAATGATGAACGTTCCATATCGTGACACAATTAACTATGAAAACAGTGTGTGTGTGTGTGTGTGTGTGTGTGTGTGTTGTTCTTGATAAGGTGTTCTCGTAAACTGTTATAGCGTCGTTATCAGCCCGACTTTTGACACACTTAACAATATTTTCATCCACACTTTTTAATTTGCTTTGCGTGAGGAGGGAGAGAGAGTACAGTGTTGAGGGCGCGAGGCCAGCTAACCTGTGCGTGTATCTGTTAGTGAGTGGCAGAGTCTTAGGGCGTATGATTAAGTGAAGGCTCAGGAGACGCAGCAGCCGGAAGCCTTGCCGAGATAGCCTGTCCACCATTACCCTGAGTGTAGTGCCCAAGGATCGCCTGACCTCCTTACCCGTACCGAGGTGGACCTTCATGTACCGGACTCACCTTTGCCTTCGTCCTTATGCTCTGACACCCTCTACCATCACCTCCCCTCCCTCTTATATCCTCTTTGTATGCCTCCTAAATTCTTCCTCCCTACTCTACAGTGTATGTGTGTGTGTGTGTGTGTGTGCATGTGCGTGTGCGTGTGCGTGTGCGTGTGCGTGTGCGTGTGCGTGTGTGTGTGTGTGTGTGTGTGTGTGTGTGTGTGTGTGTGTGTGTGTGTGTGTGTGTAACTCACGCTGCACTCCCCGGCTCTCCTCGATGAACCATGATTATGATGGTGACGTGTGCACCAAGTAGATCTGACCTGGATTTACGTGTGTGTGTGTGTGTGTGTGTGTGTGTGTGTGTGTGTGTGTGTGTGTGTGTGTGTGTGTGTGTTTGTTTATACAATTAGTGCAGAGCAACTTCCTCTTCTGCAGTGTTTCTTCTCCTACCTTCGGGACGTCTCGGTGGCGGCTGTAGAATGGGTCGGGGTTGGGTAGGGGGATGGGGGTGCGGGGTGTCGGGGGGCAGGAGAATGCTGCTGCGCACATGGTGGAACAAGACGCCAGAGTGTTACAGATAACGATGGTGTGACGTCATACGATGATAGTATGTAGACTGTAGAGAGGGTGGGTTGTTTATGCA
>JAXIVD010000128.1:260000-261068 GCA_036785275.1 Cancer borealis | reverse complement strand
CGTTTCGGTATTAACTCTACCTTCTTATCTACTACTTTCTATAGACTTTCTATGCTGCCACCACGACACCACTTGGGTATCGACACTATTGCTACTACTACCACTTGGCCCTCCACCACCGAGGTTGAGATACGAACAGAAAACGAGTATAGTAAAATAATGGACAACTTTAATGATGAATAAATAAATAAAGTACTCGCTATATCCGTGGTGGTGCTCTTACAAATGCTTATCCACCCTTAGCGACACAAACATAAACATATACCTTAACACAAATATTCCTATTCTATCCTACCTAACTATACGTGAGGGAACTGATGGAAAACGACCAAAATACACTCACGCCACAAATATTGTTTGAGAGTCACTTCCGTCTTGCCGTCGTCCTTGTTTAAGAGGCAACTCCACATGCAGCCTTAGTCAAACCACAACCGAAAGACAGTCTTTTGCTGGTCCTCTCGGCAGCTGTATCCGGGAGGACAATTTACTGTTAGATATTAATAACAATGTTTTTTCAAGTGTGGCAAGGCTTTTAGGAACACTGAAGGCTTACCTGTCTGGAGCGGGGTCACGGAACACTAGTGACTGACCTTCCGCCCAGACCGGTATATATATCCTCAGTTCCAGTGACGTCACGTGTTTTTCCCATCATCCTCTTTCTCTAGTAGTACCTACTCTAACCATAACAAGGTATCTTAACGAGTGTCGAGAATACGAGGATTTACCGGTGATTCCGCAAAGGAATCACCGTAATGATAGTTGGCCCCTTGTACTCGGTACAGTTGTTCAAATAAATATATAGTTGTCTAGCTAATCAGTTCCATGGCTCTACTTTTGTGTGACATTTTCCAGTGACGGCCAGTCTGGCGTCCACACTGAGGCCCGGGATGAGTGCAGTGTTAAAAGTGGTGTTGAAAAACTACCACCGATTCAACTGCTGATATGCTTGGTATTATTGCAGTTTCAACCAACACACTGCACGTAACTCTAAACTGTCTCAGGGTCTAGATGACACTGTTAGGAGCATTTCTAGCCCCATATTACACTGTATTGGTTGTAACTGCAAAT
>JAXIVD010000128.1:152500-252500 GCA_036785275.1 Cancer borealis | reverse complement strand
TATTCATTTCGACAGTTGTTGAGTTTAATTAGGTCTATCAGATGCTGCAATGATATTTTCAATATCTCTAATAGCTTCCGAGAAAATTAGAAAGAAAAAAAATTTTTGAAAAAAAGATACGGTTTAATTTTACTACGTAATTATTATACATAGAACAAATATTCATTATGACAGTTGTAGAGTTTAATTAGTTCTATCAGATGCTGCAATGATATTTCCAATATCTCTAAAAGTTTCCGAGAAAATTAGAACGAAATCTATTTTTTGGAAAAAAGATATGGTTTAATTTTACTGCGTAATTATTATACATAATACAAATATTCATTATGTCAGTTGTAGAGTTTAATTAGGTCTAGTAGATGCTGCAATGATATTTCCAATATCTCTAATAATTTCCGAGAAAATTAGAACGAAAACTATTTTTTGGAAAAAGTGGATATGGTTTAATTTTACTGCGTAATTATTAAACATAGAACAAATATTCATTATGACAGTTGTAGAGTTTAATTAGGTTTATCAGATGCTGCAATGATATTTACAATATCTCTAATAGCTTCCGAGAAAATTAGAACGAAATCTATTTTTAGGAAAAAAGATATGGTTTTATTTTACTGCGTAATTATTATACATAGTAGAAATATTTATTATGACAGTTGAAGAGTTTAATTAGTTCTATCAAATGCTGCAATGATATTTCCAATATCTCTAATGGCTTCTGAGAAAATTAGAACGAAATCTATTTTTTGGAAAAAAGATATGGTTTAATTTTACTGCGTAATTATTATACATAGAACAAATATTTATTATGTCAGTTGTAGAGTTTAATTAAGCCTATCAGATGCTACAATGATATTTCCAATATCTCTAATAGCTTTCGAGAAAATGAGGAGGAAAGTTATGTTTTGGAAAAAAGATACGGTTTTATATTATTGCGTAATTATTAGTCGTAAAACAAATATTCATAATGACAGTTATATAGTATAATAAGGTCTATCAGAAGCTGCAATGACATTTCCAATATGTCTAATAGCTTTCGAGGAAATGAGGAATAAAAAAAATGATAGTTTCATTTTACTGCTAAATTTTATCTAAGAACATATATTCATTATGACAGTTGTAGAGTTTAATTAGGTCTATCAGATGCTGCAATGATATTTCCAATATCCCTAATAGCTTCCGAACAAATTAGAACGAAATCAATTAAAAAAAATATATAAAGATACGGTTTAATTTTACTGCGTAATTATTAAACATAGAACAAATATTCATTATGTCAAATGTAGAGTTTAATTAGGTTTATCAGATGCTGCAATGATATTTCCTATATCTCTAATAGCTTTCGAGAAAATTAGAACGAAATCTATTTTTTGGAAAAATGATACGGTTTAATTTTACTGCCTAATTACTATACATAGAACAAATATTCATTATGATAATTGTAGAGTTTAATAAAATCTATTAGATGGTGCAATGATATTTCCAATATCTCTAATAGCTTTCGAGAAAATTAGAACGAAATCTATTTTTTGGAAAAATTATACGGTTTAATTTTACTGCCTAATTATTATACATGGAACAAATATTCATTATGATAGTTGTAGAGTTTAATTAGATCTATCAGATGCTGCAATGGCATTTCCAATATCTCTAATAGCTTCCGAGAAAATTAAAACGAAATAAATTTTTTGGAAAAAAGATATGGTTTAATTTTACTGCGTAATTATTATACATAGAACGAATATTCATAATGGTTATTGTAGAGTTTAATTAGATCTATTAGATGTAGCAATTATATTTCCAATATCTCTAATGGCTTTCGAGAAAATGAGGAGGAAAGTTATATTTTGGAAAAAAGAAACGGTTTTATATTATTGCGTAATTATTAGCCATAAAACAAATATTCATAATGACAGTTATATAGTATAATAAGGTCTATCGGATGCTGCAATGACATTTTCAATATGTCTAATAGCTTTCGATAAAATGAGGAAGAAAAAAAAAGTGATAGTTTAATTTTACTGCTAAATTTGATCTAAGAACAAATATTCATTATGACCGTTGTAGAGTTTAATTAGGTCTATCAGATGCTGCAATGTCATTTCCAATATCTCTAATAGCTTCTGAGAAAATTAGAACGAAATCTATTTTTTGGTAAAAAGATATGATTTAATTTTACTGTGTAATTATTATACATAGAACATATATTCATTTCGACAGTTGTTGAGTTTAATTAGGTCTATCAGATGCTGCAATGATATTTTCAATATCTCTAATAGCTTCCGAGAAAATTAGAAAGAAAATTTTTTTTTGAAAAAAAGATACGGTTTAATTTTACTACGTAATTATTATACATAGAACAAATATTCATTATGACAGTTGTAGAGTTTAATTAGTTCTATCAGATTTTGCAATGATATTTCCAATATCTCTAAAAGTTTCCGAGAAAATTAGAACGAAATCTATTTTTTGGAAAAAAAATATGGTTTAATTTTACTGCGTAATCATTATACATAATACAAATATTCATTATGTCAGTTGTAGAGTTTAATGAGGTCTAGTAGATGCTGCAATGATATTTCCAATATCTCTAATAATTTCCGAGAAAATTAGAACGTAAACTATTTTTTGGAAAAAAGGATATGGTTTAATTTTACTGCGTAATTATTAAACATAGAACAAATATTCATTATGACAGTTGTAGAGTTTAATTAGGTTTATCAGATGCTGCAATGATATTTACAATATCTCTAATAGCTTCCGAGAAAATTAGAACGAAATCTATTTTTAGGAAAAAAGATATGGTTTTATTTTACTGCGTAATTATTATACATAGAAGAAATATTCATTATGAGAGTTGAAGAGTTTAATTAGTTCTATCAGATGCTGCAATGATATTTCCAATATCTCTAATGGCTTCCAAGAAAATTAGAACGAAATCTATTTTTTGGGAAAAAGATATGGTTTAATTTTACTGCGTAATTATTATACATAGAACAAATATTCATTATGTCAGTTGTAGAGTTTAATTAAGCCGATCAGATGCTACAATGATATTTCCAATATCTTTAATAGCTTTCGAGAAAATGAGGAGGAAATTTATGTTTTGGAAAAAAGATACGGTTTTATATAATTGCATAATTATTAGTCATAAAACAAATATTCATAATGACAGTTATATAGTATAATAAGGTCTATCAGATGCTGCAATGACATTTCCAATATGTCTAATAGCTTTCGAGAAAATGAGGAAGAAAAAAAAAGTGATGGTTTCATTTTACTGCTAAATTTGATCTAAGAACATATATTCATTATGACAATTGTAGAGTTTAATTAGGTCTATCAGATGCTGCAATGATATTTCCAATATCTCTAATAGCTTCCGAGAAAATTAGAACGAAATCAATTAAACAAATAAGAGATACGGTTTAATTTTACTGCGTAATTATTATACATAAAACCAATATTCATTATGTCAGTTGTAGAGTTTAATTAGGTCTATCAGATGCTGCAATGATATTTCCAATATCTCTAATAGCTTTCGAAAAAAAGGAGGAAATTGTTTGGTAAAAATATACGGTTTAATTTTATTGCGTAATTATCGGTCATAGAACAAATATTCATAATTACAGTTGTAGAGTTTAATTAGGTCTATCAGATGCTGCAATGATATTTCCAATATCTCTAATAGCTATCGAGAAAACGAGGAAATTGTTTTGGAAAAAATATACGGTTTAATTTTATTGCGTAATAATGGGTCATAGAACAAATATTCATAATTACAGTTGTAGAGTTTAATTAGGTCTATCAGATGCTGCAATGATATTTCCAATATCTCTAATAGCTATCGAGAAAACGAGGAAATTGTTTTGTAAAAAATATACGGTTTAATTTTATTGCGTATTTATCGGTTATAGAACAAATATTCATAATTACCGTTGTAGAGTTTAATTAGGCCTATTAAATGCTGCAATGATATTTCCAATATCTCTAATAGCTTTCGAGAAAAGGATTAAATTGTTTTGGAAAAAATATACGGTTTAATTTTTCTCCGTAATTATCAGTCATAGAACAAATATTCATAATTACAGTTGTAGAGTTTAATTAGGTCTATCAGATGCTGCAATGATATTTCCAATATCTCTAATAGCTATCGAGAAAACGTGGAAATTGTTTGGGAAAAAATATACGGTTTAATTTTATTGCGTAATTATCGGTCATAGAACAAATATTCATAATTACAGTTGTAGAGTTTAATTAGGTCTATCAGATGCTGCAATGATATTTCCAATATCTCTAATAGCTATCGAGAAAACGAGGAAATTGTTTTGGAAAAAATATACGGTTTAATTTTATTGCGTAATTATCGGTCATAGAACAAATATTCATAATTACAGTTGTAGAATTTAATTAGGTCTATCAGATGCTGCAATGATATTTCCAATATCTCTAATAGCTATCGAGAAAACGAGGAAATTGTTTTGGAAAAAATATACGGTTTAATTTTATTGCGTAATTATGGGTCATAGAAAAAATATTCATAATTACAGTTGTAGAGTTTAATTAGGTCTATCAGATGCTGCAATGATATTTCCAATATCTCTAATAGCTATCGAGAAAACGAGGAAATTGTTTTGGAAAAAATATACGGTTTAATTTTACTGCGTAATTATCAGTCATAGAACAAATATTCATAATTACAGTTGTAGAGATTAATTAGGTCTGTAATGATATTTCCAATATCTCTAATAGCTATCGAAAAAACGAGGAAATTGTTTAGGAAAAAATATACGGTTTAATTTTATTGCGTAATTATCGGGCATAGAACAAATATTCATAATTACAGTTGTAGAGTTTAATTAGATCTATCAGATGCTGCAATGATATTTCCAATATCTCTAATAGCTTTCGAGAAAAGGAGGAAATTATTTTGGAAAAAATATACGGTTTAATTTTATTGCGTAATTATCAGTCATAGAACAAATATTTACAATTACAGTTGTAGAGTTTAATTAGGTATATCAGATGCTGCAATGATATTTCCAATATCTCTAATAGCTATCGAGAAAACGAGGAAATTGTTTTGTAAAAAATATACGGTTTAATTTTATTGCGTAATTATTGGTCATAGAACAAATATTCATAATTACCGTTGTAGAGTTTAATTAGGCCTATCAAATGCTGCAATGATATTTCCAATATCTCTAATAGCTTTCGAGAAAAGGATTAAATTGTTTTAGAAAAAATATACGGTTTAATTTTATTGCGTAATTATGGGTCATAGAAAAAATATTCATAATTACAGTTGTAGAGTTTAATTAGGTCTATCAGATGCTGCAATGATATTTCCAATATCTCTAATAGCTATCGAGAAAAGGAGGAAATTGTTTTGGAAAAAATATACGGTTTAATTTTACTGCGTAATTATCAGTCATAGAACAAATATTCATAATTACAGTTGTAGAGTTTAATTAGGTCTGCAATGATATTTCCAATATCTCTAATAGCTATCGAAAAAACGAGGAAATTGTTTAGGAAAAAATATACGGTTTAATTTTATTGCGTAATTATCGGGCATAGAACAAATATTCATAATTACAGTTGTAGAGTTTAATTAGATCTATCAGATGCTGCAATGATATTTCCAATATCTCTAATAGCTTTCGAGAAAAGGAGGAAATTATTTTGGAAAAAATATACGGTTTAATTTTATTGCGTAATTATCAGTCATAGAACAAATATTCATAATTACAGTTGTAGAGTTTAATTAGGTCTATCAGATGCTGCAATGATATTTCCAATATCTCTAATAGCTATCGAGAAAACGAGGAAATTGTTTGGGAAAAAATATACGGTTTAATTTTATTGCGTAATTATCAGTCATAGAACAAATATTCATAATTACAGATGTAGAGTTTAATTAGGTCTATCAGATGCTGCAATGATATTTCCAATATCTCTAATAGCTATCGAGAAAAGGAGGAAATTGTATTTGAAAAAATATACGGTTTAATTTTATTGCGTAATTATGGGTTATAGAACAAATATTCATAATTACAGTTGTAGAGTTTAATTAGGTCAATCAGATGCTGCAATGATATTTCGAATATCTCTAATAGCCATCGAGAAAACGAGGAAATTGCTTGGGAAAAAATATACGGTTTAATTTTACTGCGTAATTATCAGTCATAGAACAAATATTCATAATTACAGTTATAGAGTTTAATTAGGTCTATCAGATGCTGCAATGATATTTCCAATATCTCTAATAGCTATCGAGAAAACGATGAAATTGTTTGGGAAAAAATATACGGTTTAATTTTATTGCGTAATTATCGGTCATAGAACAAATATTCATTATTACAGTTGTAGAGTTTAATTAGGTCTATCAGATGCTGGAATGATATTTCCAATATCTCTAATAGCTATCGAGAAAACGAGGAAATTGTTTGGGAAAAAATATACGGTTTAATTTTATTGCGTAATTATCGGCCATAGAACAAATATTCATAATTACCGTTGTAGAGTTTAATTAGGTCTATCAGATGCTGCAATGATATTTCCAATATCTCTAATAGCTATCGAGAAAACGAGGAAATTGTTTGGGAAAAAATATGCGGTTTAATTTTACTGCGTAATTATCAGTCATAGAACAAATATTCATAATTACAGTTGTAGAGTTTAATTAGGTCTATCAGATGCTGCAATGATATTTCCAATATCTCTAATAGCTATCGAAAAAACGAGGAAATTGTTTAGGAAAAAATATACGCTTTAATTTTATTGCGTAATTATCGGTCATAGAACAAATATTCATAATTACAGATGTAGAGTTTAATTAGGTCTATAATTACAGATGTAGAGTTTAATCAGGTCTATCAGAAAACAATTTCCTCGTTTTCTCGATAGCTATTAGAGATATTGGAAATATCATTGCAGCATCTGATAGACCTAATTAAACTCTACAACTGTAATTATGAATATTTGTTCTATGACCGATAATTACGCAATAAAATTAAAGCGTATATTTTTTCCCAAACAATTTCCTCGTTTTCTCGATAGCTATTAGAGATATTGGAAATATCATTGCAGCATCTGATAGACCTAATTAAACTCTACAACTGTAATTATGAATATTTGTTCTATGACTGATAATTACGCAGAAAAATTAAACCGTATATTTTTTCCAAAACAATTTAATCTTTTTCTCGAAAGCTATTAGAGATATTGGAAATATCATTGCAGCATCTGATAGACCTAATTAAACTCTACAACTGTAATTATGAATATTTATTCTATGACCGATAATTACGCAATAAAATTAAAGCGTATATTTTTTCCAAAATAATTTCCTCCTTTTCTCGAAAGCTATTAGAGATATTGGAAATATCATTGCAGCATCTGATAGATCTAATTAAACTCTACAACTCTAATTATGAATATTTGTTCTATGACCGATAATTACGCAATAAAATTAAAGCGTATATTTTTTCCTAAACAATTTCCTCGTTTTTTCGATAGCTATTAGAGATATTGGAAATATCATTGCAGCATCTGATAGACCTAATTAAACTCTACAACTGTAATTATGAATATTTGTTCTATGACTGATAATTACGCAGTAAAATTAAACCGTATATTTTTTCCCAAACAATTTCCTCCTTTTCTCGATAGCTATTAGAGATATTGGAAATATCATTGCAGCATCTGATAGACCTGATTAAACTCTACATCTGTAATTATAGACCTAATTAAACTCTACATCTGTAATTATGAATATTTGTTCTATGACCGATAATTACGCAATAAAATTAAAGCGTATATTTTTTCCAAAATAATTTCCTCCTTTTCTCGAAAGCTATTAGAGATATTGGAAATATCATTGCAGCATCTGATAGACCTAATTAAACTCTACAACTGTAATTATGAATATTTGTTCTATGACCGATAATTACGCAATAAAATTAAACCGTATTTTATTTCCCAAACAATTTCGTCGTTTTCTCGATAGCTATTAGAGATATTGGAAATATCATTGCAGCATCTGATAGACCTAATTAAACTCTACAACTGTAATTATGAATATTTGTTCTATGACCGATAATTACGTAATAAAATTAAACCGTATATTTTTTCCCAAAAAATTTCCTCGTTTTCTCGATAGCTATTAGAGATATTGGAAATATCATTGCAGCATCTGATAGACCTAATTAAACTCTACCACTGTAATTATGAATATTTGTTCTATGACTGATAATTACGCAGAAAAATTAAACCGTATATTTTCTATGACCGATAATTACGCAATAAAATTAAACCGTATATTTTTTCCAATATAATTTCCTCCTTTTCTCGAAAGCTATTAGAGATATTGGAAATATCATTGCAGCATCTGATAGATCTAATTAAACTCTACAACTGTAATTATGAATATTTGTTCTATGACCGATAATTACGCAATAAAATTAAAGCGTATATTTTTTCCTAAACAATTTCCTCGTTTTTTCGATAGCTATTAGAGATATTGGAAATATCATTGCAGCATCTGATAGACCTAATTAAACTCTACAACTGTAATTATGAATATTTGTTCTATGACTGATAATTACGCAGTAAAATTAAACCGTATATTTTTTCCCAAACAATTTCCTCGTTTTCTCGATAGCTATTAGAGATATTGGAAATATCATTGCAGCATCTGATAGATCTGATTAAACTCTACATCTGTAATTATAGACCTAATTAAACTCTACATCTGTAATTATGAATATTTGTTCTATGACCGATAATTACGCAATAAAATTAAAGCGTATATTTTTTCCAAAATAATTTCCTCCTTTTCTCGAAAGCTATTAGAGATATTGGAAATATCATTGCAGCATCTGATAGACCTAATTAAACTCTACCACTGTAATTATGAATATTTGTTCTATGACCGATAATTACGCAATAAAATTAAACCGTATATTTTTTCCCAAACAATTTCCTCGTTTTCTCGATAGCTATTAGAGATATTGGAAATATCATTGCAGCATCTGATAGACCTAATTAAACTCTACAACTGTAATTATGAATATTTGTTCTATGACCGATAATTACGCAATAAAATTAAAACGTATATTTTTTCCCAAACAATTTCCTCGTTTTCTCGATAGCTATTAGAGATATTGGAAATATCATTGCAGCATCTGATAGACCTAATTAAACTCTACAACTGTAATTATGAATATTTGTTCTATGACTGATAATTACGCAGAAAAATTAAACCGTATATTTTTTCCAAAACTATTTAATCTTTTTCTCGAAAGCTATTAGAGATATTGGAAATATCATTGCAGCATTTGATAGGCCTAATTAAACTCTACAACGGTAATTATGAATATTTGTTCTATGACCGATAATTACGCAATAAAATTAAACCGTATATTTTTTCAAAAATAATTTCCTCCTTTTCTCGAAAGCTATTAGAGATATTGGAAATATCATTGCAGCATCTGGTAGATCTAATTAAACTCTACAACTCTAATTATGAATATTTGTTCTATGACCGATAATTACGCAATAAAATTAAAGCGTATATTTTTTCCTAAACAATTTCCTCGTTTTTTCGATAGCTATTAGAGATATTGGAAATATCATTGCAGCATCTGATAGACCTAATTAAACTCTACAACTGTAATTATGAATATTTGTTCTATGACTGATAATTACGCAGTAAAATTAAACCGTATATTTTTTCCCAAACAATTTCCTCGTTTTCTCGATAGCTATTAGAGATATTGGAAATATCATTGCAGCATCTGATAGACCTGATTAAACCCTACATCTGTAATTATAGACCTAATTAAACTCTACATCTGTAATTATGAATATTTGTTCTATGACCGATAATTACGCAATAAAATTAAAGCGTATATTTTTTCCAAAATAATTTCCTCCTTTTCTCGAAAGCTATTAAAGATATTGGAAATATCATTGCAGCATCTGATAGACCTAATTAAACTCTACAACTGTAATTATGAATATTTGTTCTATGACCGATAATTACGCAATAAAATTAAACCGTATATTTTTTCCCAAACAATTTACTCGTTTTCTCGATAGCTATTAGAGATATTGGAAATATCATTGCAGCATCTGATAGACCTAATTAAACTCTACAACTGTAATTATGAATATTTGTTCTATGACCGATAATTACGCAATAAAATTAAACCGTATATTTTTTCCCAAACAATTTCCTCGTTTTCTCGATAGCTATTAGAGATATTGGAAATACCATTGCAGCATCTGATAGACCTAATTAAACTCTACAACTGTAATTATGAATATTTGTTCTATGACTGATAATTACGCAGAAAAATTAAACCGTATATTTTTTCCAAAACAATTTAATCTTTTTCTCGAAAGCTATTAGAGATATTGGAAATATCATTGCAGCATTTGATAGGCCTAATTAAACTCTACAACGGTAATTTCGAATATTTGTTCTATGACCGATAATTACGCAATAAAATTAAACCGTATATTTTTTCCAAAATAATTTCCTCCTTTTCTCGAAAGCTATTAGAGATATTGGAAATATCATTGCAGCATCTGAGAGATCTAATTAAACTCTACAACTGTAATTATGAATATTTGTTCTATGACCGATAATTACGCAATAAAATTAAAGCGTATATTTTTTCCTAAACAATTAACTCGTTTTTTCGATAGCTATTAGAGATATTGGAAATATCATTGCAGCATCTGATAGACCTAATTAAACTCTACAACTGTAATTATGAATATTTGTTCTATGACTGATAATTACGCAGTAAAATTAAACCGTATATTTTTTCCCAAACAATTTCCTCGTTTTCTCGATAGCTATTAGAGATATTGGAAATATCATTGCAGCATCTGATAGACCTGATTAAACTCTACATCTTTAATTATAGACCTAATTAAACTCTACATCTGTAATTATGAATATTTGTTCTATGACCGATACTAACGCAATAAAATTAAAGCCTTTTTCTACTCTTCCTTAAGTGTAAACATTATTTACGTAAACCTCATACTTTTCGAGTTATTTGATAAAACGTGATTTATAGAAGAAAAAAAATTTCAAAATTTTTAATTGCACGAAAATTCGTCTAAATAAGTTCTACGGCATGAGAAACACGAATTTGGACTCCATTTTATGATTACTATAATATTAACCCGTAAAGAGTAGTAGTTATTATACTATTACAATTTCTTAGAAAAAAAAAAATGTGACATATTTTCAATTATTTACATTCAATTGTCATTATACTATAGCTCACAAGAACGGCCCTTTTTTACTCTTCCTTATGTATAAATATTATTTACGTAAACCTCATACTTTTCGAGTTATTTGATAAAACGTGATTTATAGAAAAACTCCCAGGGGGGGGGGACCCATGAAAATTTCTTGACACTTTTTCAATTTTTTAATTTCACGAAAATTTGTCTAATTAGGTTCTACGGCATGAGAAACACGAATCTGAACTCCATTTTATGATTACTATAATATTAACCCGTAAAGAGT
Source organism: Cancer borealis (assembly GCA_036785275.1). Classification (NCBI taxonomy): domain Eukaryota; kingdom Metazoa; phylum Arthropoda; class Malacostraca; order Decapoda; family Cancridae; genus Cancer; species Cancer borealis. The sequence goes on along the minus strand of JAXIVD010000128.1, from coordinate 240,949 downwards.
AGTAATTATACTATTACTATTTCTTAGAAAAATATAAATGTGACTTTTTTTCAATCATTTACATTCAATTGTCATTATACTATAGCACACAAGAACGGCCCTTTTCTACTCTTCCTTAAGTGTAAACATTATTTACGTAAACCTCATACTTTTCGAGTTATTTGATAAAACGTGATTTATAGAAGAAAAAAATTTTCAAATTTTTAATTGCACGAAAATTCGTCTAAATAGGTTCTACGGCATGAGAAACACGAATCTGGACTCCATTTTATGATTACTATAATATTAACCCGTAAAGAGTAGTAATTATACTATTACTATTTCTTAGAAAAATATAAATGTGACTTTTTTTCAATCATTTACATTCAATTGTCATTATACTATAACACACAAGAGCGGCCTTTTTCTACTCTTCCTTAAGTGTAAACATTATTTACGTAAACCTCATACTTTTCGAGTTATTTGATAAAACGTGATTTATAGAAGAAAAAAAATTTCAAATTTTTAATTGCACGAAAATTCGTGTAAATAGGTTCTACGGCATGAGAAACACGAAGCTGGACTCCATTTTATGATTACTATAATATTAACCCATAAAGAGTAGTAATTATACTATTACTATTTCTTAGAAAAATATAAATGTGACTTTTTTTCAATTATTTACATTCAATTGTCATTATACTATAGCACACAAGAACGGCCCTTTTCTAGTCTTCCTTAAGTGTAAACATTATTTACGTAAACCTCATACTTTTCGAGTTATTTGATAAAACGTGATTTATAGAAGAAAAAAATTTTCAAATTTTTAATTGCACGAAAATTCGTCTAAATAGGTTTTACGGCATGAGAAACACGAATCTGGATTCCATTTTATGATTACTATAAAATTAATCCGTAAAGAGTAGTAGTTATTATACTATTACTATTTCTTAGAAAAATATAAATGTGACATTTTTTCAATTATTTACATTCAATTGTCATTATACTATAGCTCACAATATCGGCCCTTTTTTACTCTTCCTTATGTATAAATATTATTTACGTAAACCTCATACTTTTCGAGTTATTTGATAAAACGTGATTTATAGAAAAAAAAATTTTAATTGCACGAAAATTCGTCTAAATACGTTCTACGGCATGAGAAACACGAATCTGGACTCTATTTTATGATTACTATAATATTAACCCGTAAATAGTAGTAGTTATTATACTATTACTATTTCTTAGAAAAATATAAATGTGACATATTTTCAATTATTTACATTCAATTGTCATTATACTATAGCTCACAAGAACGGCCCTTATTTTACTCTTCCTTATGTATAAATATTATTTACGTAAACCTCATACTTTTCGATTTATTTGATAAAACGTGATTTATAGAAAAACTCCAAGGGGGGGACCCATGAAAATTTCTTGACACTTTTTCAATTTTTTAATTTCACGAAAATTCGTCTAATTAGGTTCTACGGCATGAGAAACACGAATCTGGACTCCATTTTATGATTACTATAATATTAAGCCGTAAAGAGTAGTAATTATACTATTACTTATTTCTTAGAAAAATATAAATGTGACTTTTTTTTTTCAATTATTTACATTCAATTGTCATTATACTATAGCACACAAGAACGGCCCTTTTCTACTCTTCCTTAAGTGTAAATATTATTTACGTAAACCTCATACTTTTCGAGTTATTTGATAAAACGTGGTTTATAGAAGAAAAAAAAATTCATTTTTTTAATTCCACGAAAATTCGTCTAAATAGGTTCTACGGCATGAGAAACACGAATCTGGACTCCATTTTATGATTACTATAATATTAACCCGTAAAGAGTAGTAATTATACTATCATTATTTCTTAGAAAAATATAAATGTGACTTTTTTTCAATTATTTACATTCAATTGTCATTATACTATAGCACACAAGAACGGCCCTTTTTTACTCTTCCTAAGTGTAAACATTATTTACGTAAACCTAATACTTTTTGAGTTATTTGATAAAACGTGATTTATAGAAAAAATTTCAAATTTTTAATTGCACGAAAATTCGTCTAAATAGGTTCTTCGGCATAAGAAACACGAATCTGGACTCCATCTTATGATTACTATAATATTAACCCGTAAATAGTAGTAATTATACTATTATTATTTCTTAGAAAAATATAAATGTGACTTTTTTTCAATTATTTACATTCAATTGTCATTATACTATAGCACACAAGAACGGCCCTTTTCTACTCTTCCTTAAGTGTAAACATTATTTACGTAAACCTCATACTTTTCGAGTTATTTGATAAAACGTGATTTATAGAAGAAAAAAAAAATTCAAATTTTTATTTGCACGAAAATTCGTCTAAATAGGTTCTATGGCATGAGAAACACGAATCTGGACTTCATTTTATTATTACTATAATATTAACCCGTAAAGAGTAGTAGTTATTATACTATTACTATTTCTTAGAAAAATATAAATGACATTTTTTCAATTATTTACATTCAATTGTCATTATACTATAGCTCACAATATCGGCCCTTTTTTACTCTTCCTTATGTATAACTATTATTTACGTAAACCTCATACTTTTCGAGTTATTTGATAAAACGTGATTTATAGAAAAACTCCCAGGGGGGGACCCATGAAAATTTCTTGACACTTTTTCAATTTTTTAATTTCAAGAAAATTCGTCTAATTAGGTTCTACGGCATGGGAAACACGAATCTGGACTCCATTTTATGATTACTATAATATTAACCCGTAAAGAGTAGTAATTATACTATTACTATTTCTTAAAAAAATATAAATGTGACTTTTTTTCAATTATTTACATTCAATTGTCATTATACTATAGCACACAAGAACGGCCCTTTTCTACTCTTCCTTAAGTGTAAACATTATTTACGTAAACCTCATACTTTTCGAGTTATTTGATAAAACGTGATTTATAGAAGAAAAAAAATTTCAATTTTTTAATTGCATGAAAATTCGTCTAAATAGGTTATACGGCATGAGAAACAAGAATCTGGACTCCATTTTATGATTACTATAATATTAACCCGTAAAGAGTAGTAATTATACTATTACTATTTCTTAGAAAAATATAAATGTGACTTTTTTTCAATCATTTACATTCAATTGTCATTATACTATAACACACAAGAACGGCCTTTTTCTACTCTTCCTTAAGTGTAAACATTATTTACGTAAACCTCATACTTTTCGAGTTATTTGATAAAACGTGATTTATAGAAGAAAAAAAATTTTCAAATTTTTAATTGCACGAAAATTCGTCTAAATAGGTTCTACGGCATGAGAAACACGAAGCTGGACTCCATTTTATGATTACTATAATATTAACCCATAAAGAGTAGTAATTATACTATTACTATTTCTTAGAAAAATATAAATGTGACTTTTTTTCAATTATTTACATTCAATTGTCATTATACTATAGCACACAAGAACGGCCCTTTTCTAGTCTTCCTTAAGTGTAAACATTATTTACGTAAACCTCATACTTTTCGAGTTATTTGATAAAACGTGATTTATAGAAGAAAAAAAATTTCAAATTTTTAATTGCACGAAAATTCGTCTAAATAGGTTTTACGGCATGAGAAACACGAATCTGGATTCCATTTTATGATTACTATAATATTAATCCGTAAAGAGTAGTAGTTATTATACTATTACTATTTCTTAGAAAAATATAAATGTGACATTTTTTCAATTATTTACATTCAATTGTCATTATACTATAGCTCACAATATCGGCCCTTTTTTACTCTTCCTTATGTATAAATATTATTTACGTAAACCTCATACTTTTCGAGTTATTTGATAAAACGTGATTTATAGAAAAACTCCAAGGGGGGGACCCATGAAAATTTCTTGACACTTTTTCAATTTTTTAATTTCAAGAAAATTCGTCTAATTAGGTTCTACGGCATGGGAAACACGAATCTGGACTCCATTTTATGATTACTATAATATTAACCCGTAAAGAGTAGTAATTATACTATTACTATTTCTTAGAAAAATATAAATGACTTTTTTTCAATTTTTTACATTCAATTGTCATTATACTATAGCACACAAGAACGGCCCTTTTCTACTCTTCCTTAAGTGTAAACATTATTTACGTAAACCTCATACTTTTCGAGTTATTTGATAAAACGTGATTTATAGAAGAAAAAAAATTTCAAATTTTTAATTGCACGAAAATTCGTCTAAATAGGTTCTACGGCATGAGAAACACGAAGCTGGACTCCATTTTATGATTACTATAATATTAACCCGTAAAGAGTAGTAATTATACTATTACTATTTCTTAGAAAAATATAAATGTGACTTTTTTTCAATTATTTACATTCAATTGTCATTATACTATAGCACACAAGAACGGCCCTTTTCTAGTCTTCCTTAAGTGTTAACATTATTTACGTAAACCTCATACTTTTCGAGTTATTTGATAAAACGTGATTTATAGAAGAAAAAAAATGTCAAATTTTTAATTGCACGAAAATTCGTCTAAATAGGTTCTACGGCATGAGAAACACGAATCTGGACTCCATTTTATGATTACTATAATATTAACCCGTAAAGAGTAGTAATTATACTATTACTATTTCTTAGAAAAATATAAATGACTTTTTTTCAATTTTTTACATTCAATTGTCATTATACTATAGCACACAAGAACGGCCCTTTTCTACTCTTCCTTAAGTGTAAACATTATTTACGTAAACCTCATACTTTTCGAGTTATTTGATAAAACGTGATTTATAGAAGAAAAAAAATTTCAAATTTTTAATTGCACGAAAATTCGTCTAAATAGGTTCTACGGCATGAGAAACACGAATCTGGACTCCATTTTATGATTACTATAATATTAACCCGTAAAGAGTAGTAATTATACTATTACTATTTCCTAGAAAAATATAAATGTGACTTTTTTTCAATAATTTACATTCAATTGTCATTATACTATAACACACAAGAACGGCCTTTTTCTACTCTTCCTTAAGTGTAAATATTATTTACGTAAACCTCATACTTTTCGAGTTATTTGATAAAACGTGATTTATAGAAGAAAAAAAATTTCAAAATTTTAATTGCACGAAAATTCGTCTAAATAGGTTCGACGGCATGACAAACACAAATCTGGACTCCATTTTTTTATTACTATAATATTAACCCGTAAAGAGTAGTAATTATACTATTACTATTTCTTAGATAAATATAAATGTGACTTTTTTTCAATTATTTACATTCAATTGTCATTATACTATAGCACACAAGAACGGCCCTTTTCTAGTCTTCCTTCAGTGTAAACATTATTTACGTAAACCTCATACTTTTCGAGTTATTTGATAAAACGTGATTTATAGAAGAAAAAAAATTTCAAATTTTTAATTGCACGAAAATTCGTCTAAATAGGTTCTACGGCATGAGAAACACGAATCTGGACTCCATTTTATGATTACTATAATATTAACCCGTAAAGAGTAGTAATTATACTATTACTATTTCTTAGAAAAATATAAATGACTTTTTTTCAATTTTTTACATTCAATTGTCATTATACTATAGCACACAAGAACGGCCCTTTTCTACTCTTCCTTAAGTGTAAACATTATTTACGTAAACCTCATACTTTTCGAGTTATTTGATAAAACGTGATTTATAGAAGAAAAAAAATTTCAAATTTTTAATTGCACGAAAATTCGTCTAAATAGGTTCTACGGCATGAGAAACACGAATCTGGACTCCATTTTATGATTACTATAATATTAACCCGTAAAGAGTAGTAATTATACTATTACTATTTCCTAGAAAAATATAAATGTGACTTTTTTTCAATCATTTACATTCAATTGTCATTATACTATAACACACAAGAACGGCCTTTTTCTACTCTTCCTTAAGTGTAAACATTATTTACGTAAACCTCATACTTGTCGAGTTATTTGATAAAACGTGATTTATAGAAGAAAAAAAATTTCAAATTTTTAATTGCACGAAAATTCGTCTAAATAGGTTCTACGGCATGAGAAACACGAAGCTGGACTCCATTTTATGATTACTATAATATTAACCCATAAAGAGTAGTAATTATACTATTACTATTTCTTAGAAAAATATAAATGTGACTTTTTTTCAATTATTTACATTCAATTGTCATTATACTATAGCACACAAGAACGGCCCTTTTCTAGTCTTCCTTAAGTGTAAACATTATTTACGTAAACCTCTTACTTTTCGAGTTATTTGATAAAACGTGATTTATAGAAGAAAAAAATTTTCAAATTTTTAATTGCACGAAAATTCGTCTAAATAGGTTTTACGGCATGAGAAACACGAATCTGGATTCCATTTTATGATTACTATAATATTAATCCGTAAAGAGTAGTAGTTATTATACTATTACTATTTCTTAGAAAAATATAAATGTGACATTTTTTCAATTATTTACATTCAATTGTCATTATACTATAGCTCACAATATCGGCCCTTTTTTACTCTTCCTTATGTATAAATATTATTTACGTAAACCTCATACTTTTCGAGTTATTTGATAAAACGTGATTTATAGAAAAACTCCAAGGGGGGGACCCATGAAAATTTCTTGACACTTTTTCAATTTTTTTATTTCAAGAAAATTCGTCTAATTAGGTTCTACGGCATGGGAAACACGAATCTGGACTCCATTTTATGATTACTATAATATTAACCCGTAAAGAGTAGTAATTATACTATTACTATTTCTTAGAAAAATATAAATGACTTTTTTTTTCAATTTTTTACATTCAATTGTCATTATACTATAGCACACAAGAACGGCCCTTTTCTACTCTTCCTAAGTGTAAACATTATTTACGTAAACCTAATACTTTTTGAGTTATTTGATAAAACGTGATTTATAGAAAAAATTTCAAATTTTTAATTGCACGAAAATTCGTCTAAATAGGTTCTGCGGCATAAGAAACACGAATCTGGACTCCATCTTATGATTACTATAATATTAACCCGTAAATAGTAGTAATTATACTATTATTATTTCTTAGAAAAATATAAATGTGACTTTTTTTCAATTATTTACATTCAATTGTCATTATACTATAGCACACAAGAACGGCCCTTTTCTACTCTTCCTTAAGTGTAAACATTATTTACGTAAACCTCATACTTTTCGAGTTATTTGATAAAACGTGATTTATAGAAGAAAAAAAAAATTCAAATTTTTATTTGCACGAAAATTCGTCTAAATAGGTTCTATGGCATGAGAAACACGAATCTGGACTCCATTTTATTATTACTATAATATTAACCCGTAAAGAGTAGTAGTTATTATACTATTACTATTTCTTAGAAAAATATAAATGACATTTTTTCAATTATTTACATTCAATTGTCATTATACTATAGCTCACAATATCGGCCCTTTTTTACTCTTCCTTATGTATAAATATTATTTACGTAAACCTCATACTTTTCGAGTTATTTGATAAAACGTGATTTATAGAAAAACTCCCAGGGGGGGACCCATGAAAATTTCTTGACACTTTTTCAATTTTTTAATTTCAAGAAAATTCGTTTAATTAGGTTCTACGGCATGGGAAACACGAATCTGGACTCCATTTTATGATTACTATAATATTAACCCGTAAAGAGTAGTAATTATACTATTACTATTTCTTAAAAAAATATAAATGTGACTTTTTTTCAATTATTTACATTCAATTGTCATTATACTATAGCACACAAGAACGGCCCTTTTCTACTCTTCCTTAAGTGTAAACATTATTTACGTAAACCTCATACTTTTCGAGTTATTTGATAAAACGTGATTTATAGAAGAAAAAAAATTTCCATTTTTTAATTGCATGAAAATTCGTCTAAATAGGTTATACGGCATGAGAAACAAGAATCTGGACTCCATTTTATGATTACTATAATATTAACCCGTAAATAGTAGTAATTATATTATTACTATTTCTTAGAAAAATATAAATGTGACTTTTTTTCAATTATTTACATTCAATTGTCATTATACTATAGCACACAAGAACGGCCCTTTTCTACTCTTCCTTAAGTGTAAACATTATTTACGTAAACCTCATACTTTTCGAGTTATTTGATAAAACGTGATTTATAGAAGAAAAAAAATTTTCAAATTTTTAATTGCATGAAAATTCGTCTAAATAGCTTCTACGGCATGAGAAACACGAATCTAGACTCCATTTTATGATTACTATAATATTAACCCGTAAAGAGTAGTAATTATACTATTACTATTTCTTAGAAAAATATAAATGACTTTTTTTCAATTTTTTACACACAAGAACGGCCCTTTTCTACTCTTCCTTAAGTGTAAACATTATTTACGTAAACCTCATACTTTTCGAGTTATTTGATAAAACGTGATTTATAGAAGAAAAAAAATTTCAAAATTTTAATTGCACGAAAATTCGTCTAAATAGGTTCGACGCCATGACAAACACAAATCTGGACTCCATTTTTTTATTACTATAATATTAACCCGTAAAGAGTAGTAATTATACTATTACTATTTCTTAGATAAATATAAATGTGACTTTTTTTCAATTATTTACATTCAATTGTCATTATACTATAGCACACAAGAACGGCCCTTTTCTAGTCTTCCTTAAGTGTAAACATTATTTACGTAAACCTCATACTTTTCGAGTTATTTGATAAAACGTGATTCATAGAAGAAAAAAAAATTCAAATTTTTAATTGCACGAAAATTCGTCTAAATAGGTTCTACGGCATGAGAAACACGAATCTGGACTCCATTTTATGATTACTATAATATTAACCCGTAAAGAGTAGTAATTATACTATTACTATTTCTTAGAAAAATATAAATGACTTTTTTTCAATTTTTTACATTCAATTGTCATTATACTATAGCACACAAGAACGGCCCTTTTCTACTCTTCCTTAAGTGTAAACATTATTTACGTAAACCTCATACTTTTCGAGTTATTTGATAAAACGTGATTTATAGAAGAAAAAAAATTTCAAATTTTTAATTGCACGAAAATTCGTCTAAATAGGTTCTACGGCATGAGAAACACGAATCTGGACTCCATTTTATGATTACTATAATATTAACCCGTAAAGAGTAGTAATTATACTATTACTATTTCCTAGAAAAATATAAATGTGACTTTTTTTCAATCATTTACATTCAATTGTCATTATACTATAACACACAAGAACGGCCTTTTTCTACTCTTCCTTAAGTGTAAACATTATTTACGTAAACCTCATACTTGTCGAGTTATTTGATAAAACGTGATTTATAGAAGAAAAAAAATTTCAAATTTTTAATTGCACGAAAATTCGTCTAAATAGGTTCTACGGCATGAGAAACACGAAGCTGGACTCCATTTTATGATTACTATAATATTAACCCATAAAGAGTAGTAATTATACTATTACTATTTCTTAGAAAAATATAAATGTGACTTTTTTTCAATTATTTACATTCAATTATCATTATACTATAGCACACAAGAACGGCCCTTTTCTAGTCTTCCTTAAGTGTAAACATTATTTACGTAAACCTCTTACTTTTCGAGTTATTTGATAAAACGTGATTTATAGAAGAAAAAAATTTTCAAATTTTTAATTGCACGAAAATTCGTCTAAATAGGTTTTACGGCATGAGAAACACGAATCTGGATTCCATTTTATGATTACTAAAATATTAATCCGTAAAGAGTAGTAGTTATTATACTATTACTATTTCTTAGAAAAATATAAATGTGACATTTTTTCAATTATTTATATTCAATTGTCATTATACTATAGCTCACAATATCGGCCCTTTTTTACTCTTCCTTATGTATAAATATTATTTACGTAAACCTCATACTTTTCGAGTTATTTGATAAAACGTGATTTATAGAAAAACTCCAAGGGGGGGACCCATGAAAATTTCTTGACACTTTTTCAATTTTTTAATTTCAAGAAAATTCGTCTAATTAGGTTCTACGGCATGGGAAACACGAATCTGGACTCCATTTTATGATTACTATAATATTAACCCGTAAAGAGTAGTAATTATACTATTACTATTTCTTAGAAAAATATAAATGACTTTTTTTCAATTTTTTACATTCAATTGTCATTATACTATAGCACACAAGAACGGCCCTTTTCTACTCTTCCTTAAGTGTAAACATTATTTACGTAAACCTCATACTTTTCGAGTTATTTGACAAAACGTGATTTATAGAAGAAAAAAAATTTCAAATTTTTAATTGCACGAAAATTCGTCTAAATAGGTTCTACGGCATGAGAAACACGAATCTGGACTCCATTTTATGATTACTATAATATTAACCCGTAAAGAGTAGTAATTATACTATTACTATTTCCTAGAAAAATATAAATGTGACTTTTTTTCAATAATTTACATTCAATTGTCATTATACTATAACACACAAGAACGGCCTTTTTCTACTCTTCCTTAAGTGTAAATATTATTTACGTAAACCTCATACTTTTCGAGTTATTTGATAAAACGTGATTTATAGAAGAAAAAAAATTTCAAAATTTTAATTGCACGAAAATTCGTCTAAATAGGTTCGACGGCATGACAAACACAAATCTGGACTCCATTTTTTTATTACTATAATATTAACCCGTAAAGAGTAGTAATTATACTATTACTATTTCTTAGATAAATATAAATGTTACTTTTTTTCAATTATTTACATTCAATTGTCATTATACTATAGCACACAAGAACGGCCCTTTTCTAGTCTTCCTTAAGTGTAAACATTATTTACGTAAACCTCATACTTTTCGAGTTATTTGATAAAACGTGATTTATAGAAGAAAAAAAATTTCAAATTTTTAATTGCACGAAAATTCGTCTAAATAGGTTCTACGGCATGAGAAACACGAATCTGGACTCCATTTTATGATTACTATAATATTAACCCGTAAAGAGTAGTAATTATACTATTACTATTTCTTAGAAAAATATAAATGACTTTTTTTCAATTTTTTACATTCAATTGTCATTATACTATAGCACACAAGAACGGCCCTTTTCTACTCTTCCTTAAGTGTAAACATTATTTACGTAAACCTCATACTTTTCGAGTTATTTGATAAAACGTGATTTATAGAAGAAAAAAAATTTCAAATTTTTAATTGCACGAAAATTCGTCTAAATAGGTTCTACGGCATGAGAAACACGAATCTGGACTCCATTTTATGATTACTATAATATTAACCCGTAAAGAGTAGTAATTATACTATTACTATTTCCTAGAAAAATATAAATGTGACTTTTTTTCAATCATTTACATTCAATTGTCATTATACTATAACACACAAGAACGGCCTTTTTCTACTCTTCCTTAAGTGTAAACATTATTTACGTAAACCTCATACTTGTCGAGTTATTTGATAAAACGTGATTTATAGAAGAAAAAAAATTTCAAATTTTTAATTGCACGAAAATTCGTCTAAATAGGTTCTACGGCATGAGAAACACGAAGCTGGACTCCATTTTATGATTACTATAATATTAACCCATAAAGAGTAGTAATTATACTATTACTATTTCTTAGAAAAATATAAATGTGACTTTTTTTCAATTATTTACATTCAATTGTCATTATACTATAGCACACAAGAACGGCCCTTTTCTAGTCTTCCTTAAGTGTAAACATTATTTACGTAAACCTCTTACTTTTCGAGTTATTTGATAAAACGTGATTTATAGAAGAAAAAAATTTTCAAATTTTTAATTGCACGAAAATTTGTCTAAATAGGTTTTACGGCATGAGAAACACGAATCTGGATTCCATTTTATGATTACTATAATATTAATCCGTAAAGAGTAGTAGTTATTATACTATTACTATTTCTTAGAAAAATATAAATGTGACATTTTTTCAATTATTTACATTCAATTGTCATTATACTATAGCTCACAATATCGGCCCTTTTTTACTCTTCCTTATGTATAAATATTATTTACGTAAACCTCATACTTTTCGAGTTATTTGATAAAACGTGATTTATAGAAAAACTCCAAGGGGGGGACCCATGAAAATTTCTTGACACTTTTTCAATTTTTTAATTTCAAGAAAATTCATCTAATTAGGTTCTACGGCATGGGAAACACGAATCTGGACTCCATTTTATGATTACTATAATATTAACCCGTAAAGAGTAGTAATTATACTATTACTATTTCTTAGAAAAATATAAATGACTTTTTTTCAATTTTTTACATTCAATTGTCATTATACTATAGCACACAAGAACGGCCCTTTTCTACTCTTCCTTAAGTGTAAACATTATTTACGTAAACCTCATACTTTTCGAGTTATTTGATAAAACGTGATTTATAGAAGAAAAAAAATGTCAAATTTTTAATTGCACGAAAATTCGTCTAAATAGGTTCTACGGCATGAGAAACACGAAGCTGGACTCCATTTTATGATTACTATAATATTAACCCGTAAAGAGTAGTAATTATACTATTACTATTTCTTAGAAAAATATAAATGTGACTTTTTTTCAATTATTTACATTCAATTGTCATTATACTATAGCACACAAGAACGGCCCTTTTCTAGTCTTCCTTAAGTGTAAACATTATTTACGTAAACCTCATACTTTTCGAGTTATTTGATAAAACGTGATTTATAGAAGAAAAAAAATTTCAAATTTTTAATTGCACGAAAATTCGTCTAAATAGGTTCTACGGCATGAGAAACACGAATCTGGACTCCATTTTATGATTACTATAATATTAACCCGTAAAGAGTAGTAATTATACTATTACTATTTCTTAGAAAAATATAAATGACTTTTTTTCAATTTTTTACATTCAATTGTCATTATACTATAGCACACAAGAACGGCCCTTTTCTACTCTTCCTTAAGTGTAAACATTATTTACGTAAACCTCATACTTTTCGAGTTATTTGATAAAACGTGATTTATAGAAGAAAAAAAATTTCAAATTTTTAATTGCACGAAAATTCGTCTAAATAGGTTCTACGGCATGAGAAACACGAATCTGGACTCCATTTTATGATTACTATAATATTAACCCGTAAAGAGTAGTAATTATACTATTACTATTTCCTAGAAAAATATAAATGTGACTTTTTTTCAATAATTTACATTCAATTGTCATTATACTATAACACACAAGAACGGCCTTTTTCTACTCTTCCTTAAGTGTAAATATTATTTACGTAAACCTCATACTTTTCGAGTTATTTGATAAAACGTGATTTATAGAAGAAAAAAAATTTCAAATTTTTAATTGCACGAAAATTCGTCTAAATAGGTTCGACGGCATGACAAACACAAATCTGGACTCCATTTTTTTATTACTATAATATTAACCCGTAAAGAGTAGTAATTATACTATTACTATTTCTTAGATAAATATAAATGTGACTTTTTTTCAATTATTTACATTCAATTGTCATTATACTATAACACACAAGAACGGCCCTTTTCTACTCTTCCTTAAGTGTAAATATTATTTACGTAAACCTCATACTTTTCGAGTTATTTGATAAAACGTGATTTATAGAAGAAAAAAATGTTCAAAATTTTAATTGCACGAAAATTCGTCTATATAGGTTCTACGGCATGAGAAACGCGAATCTGGACTCCATTTTATGATTACTATAATATTAACCCGTAAAGAGTAGTAATTATACTATTATTATTTCTTAGAAAAATATAAATGTGACTTTTTTTCAATTATTTACATTCAATTGTCATTATACTATAGCACACAAGAACGGCCCTTTTCTACTCTTCCTTAAGTGTAAACATTATTTACGTAAACCTCATACTTTTCGAGTTATTTGATCAAACGTGATTTATAGAAGAAAAAAAAAATTCAAATTTTTAATTGCACGAAAATTCGTCTAAATAGGTTCTACGGCATGAGAAACACGAATCTGGACTCCATTTTATGATTACTATAATATTAACCCATAAAGAGTAGTAATTATACTATTACTATTTCTTAGAAAAATATAAATGTGACTTTTTTTCAATTATTTACATTCAATTGTCATTATACTATAACACACAAGAACGGCCCTTTTCTACTCTTCCTTAAGTGTAAACATTATTTACGTAAACTGAAGAAATTTATCGAATGAAAATTGCTTTGTTAGCATAAACTTCCCAGAGCAGCACTTGAATAAGCCTAACTAAAACTAACCCAACTAAAAATAACTAAACGCAACTAAACCTAACATAACCTAATTATAAACCTAACATAACCTAATTATAAACCTAACATAACTTTTTTTTTTTAAATTCATATTTTTTTCTCAAATTCAGTGGCATAATAATTTGAGATGATCTGAACAAGGATCTGAAGTTGAATTTGCAGTCCATTATAAAGGTAAGGAGATATCGACTGGATGGCTTACGAATCTTCAAATTTACAATTAATATTCGTCAAACGACCCAGTCGATATCTCCTTACCTTAATAATGGAATGCAAATTCAAACTCAGATACTTGTTCGGATCACATCTATCAGTTATGCCACTGTATTACAGAAATATATATATATATATTTTTTTTTTGGTTAAGTTATATTAGGTTTGGTTAGGTTTCGTTCTAATTCTCTCGAAAGCTATTAGAGATATTGGAAATATGATTGCAGCATCTGATAGACCTAATTAAACTCTACAACTGACATAATAAATATATGTACAATGTATAATAATTAAGAAGTAAAATCAAAACGTATCTTTTTTTTTATTTGATTTCGTTCTAATTTTCTCGGAAGCTATTAGAGATATTGGAAATAACATTGCAGCATCTAATAGACCTATTTAAACTCAACAACTGTCATGAATATATGTTCTATGTATAATATTTACGCAGTAATATTAAATTGTTTTTTTTTTTCTCCATAAAATAGATTTCCTTCTACTTTTCTCGGAAGCTATTAGAGATATTGAAAATATCATTGCAGCCTCTGATAAACCTAATTAAACTCTACAACTGTAATAATGAATATTTGTTCTTAGATCAAATCTAGCAGTAAAATGAAACTATAACTTTTTTTTCCTAATTTTTTCGAAAGCTATTAGATATATTGGAAATGTCATTGCACCATCTGATAGACTTTATTATACTATATAGCTGTCATTATGAATATTTTTTTTATGACTAATAATTACGCAAGTATAAAACTGTATCTTTTTTCCAAAACATAAATTTCCTCCTCATTTTCTCGAAAGCTATTAAAGATATTGGAAATATCATTGTAGCGTCTAAATAGGTTCTACGGCATGAGAAATACAAATCTGGACTCCATTTTATGATTACTATAATATTATCCCGTAAAGAGTAGTAGTTATTATACTATTACTATTTCTTAGAAAAATATAAATGTGACATTTTTTCAATTATTTACATTCAATTGTCATTATACTATAGCTCACAAGAACGGCCGTTTTCTACTCTTCCTTCAGTATAAACATTATTTACGTAAATCTCATACTTTTCGAGTTATTTGATAAAACGTGATTTATAGAAAAAACTCTAAGGGGGGTACCCATGAAAATTTCTTGACACTTTTTCAAATTTTTGATTTCACGAAAATTCGTCTAAATTGGTTATACGGCATGAGAAACACGAATCTGGATTCCATTTTATGATTACTATAATATTAACTCGTAAAGAGTAGTAGTTATTATACTATTACTATTTCTTAGAAAAATATAAATGTGACATTTTTTTCAATTATTTACATTCAATTGTCATTATAATATAGCTCACAAGAACGGCCGTTTTCTACTCTTCCTTAAGTATAAACATTATTTACGTAAACTTCATACTTTTCGAGTTATTCGATAAAACGTGATATATAGAAAAAAAAATTCTTCTTAAATTTAGTGGCATAACTGTTTGAGAGGATCTGAACAAGGATCTGAAGTTGAATTTGCAGTCCATTATAAAGGTAAGGAGATATCGACTGGGGTGTCTTACGAATCTTCAAATTTACAGGTAATATTCGTCAGACGACCCAGTCGATATCTATTTACCTTTATAATGGTTTGCAAATTCAAACTCAAATACTTGTTCGGATCACATCAAACAGTTATGCCACTAGATTACAGAAATATATATGATTTTTTTTTTGGTTAGGTTATATTAGGGTTGGTTAGGTTTCGTTACCTTTAGTTAGGTTTGTTTAGGTTTAGTTAGGTTGCTAGGTTAATTTAGAAGCTAAAAATGTTTTTTATGATTAAAGAAGGGGTTGTGTGAGGTGCAGACGCCATTTCTTTTCCGTAGCACGCCATTCTGAAGATGTAAAAATTTACCGAATGAAAATTGCTTTGTTAGCATAAACTTCCCAGAGCAGCACTAGAATAAGCCTAACTAAAACTAACCCAACCAAAAGTAACTAAACGTAACTAAACCTGACATAACCTAATTATAAACCTAACATAATTAAAAAAAAAAAAAAATTCATATTTTTTTCACAAATTCAGTGGCATAACTGTTTGAGATGATCTGGACAAGGATCTGAAGTTGAATTCGCAGTCCATTATTCGTTCGACGACCCAGTCGATATCTCCTTACCTTTATAATGGTTTGCAAATTCAAACTCAGATACTTGTTCGGATCACATCAAACAGTTATGCCACTAGATTACAGAAATATATATGATTTTTTTTATGGTTAGGTTATATTAGGTTTGGTTAGGTTTCGTTACGTTTAGTAAGGTTTGTTTAGGTTTAGTTAGGTTGTTATGTTAATTTAGAAGCTACAAATGTTTTTTATGATTAAAATAGGGGTTGTGTGAGGTGCAGACGCCATTTCTTTTTCGTAGCACGCCATTCTGAAGATGTAAAAATTTACCGAATGAAAATTGCTTTGTTAGCATAAACTTCCCAGAGCAGCACTTGAATAAGCCTAACTAAAACTAACCCAACCAAAAGTAACCAAACGTAACTAAACCTAACAACCTAATTATAAACCTAACATAACTTTAAAAAAAAAAAAAAAATTTTTTTTTCTCAAATTCAGTGGCATAAATGTTTGAAATGATCTGAGTAGGAGGAGGAGGAGGAGGAGGAGGAGGGGGAGGAGGGAGGGAGGGAGGGAGGGAGGGAGGGAGGGAGGGAGAGAGGGAGGGAGGAAGGAAAGAAGGAAAGAAGGAAGACATTTGTCGACTGAAGAAAGAAAAGGAACAAGGTAAAAGAATAAGATAGATAAAGAGAATCAAGGAAAAAATAAATAAAATAAAAATAAAAATAAAAACAGAAAGGAAGTGGAAGATATAAACATAACAACAGCCATTTAAGGCCATTTCCCCCCCCCCCCCCCCAGCCATTGAACATAAAATAAAGTTCAGTTGCGCGGCACAGACCCTTTGAACCAATGACCCGAGGGAAACAAAGGGAAAAACAAATAATATCAACAACAATAATAATAACAACAACAACAATAACAACAATAATAAAAAAAATAATCATTCATATAAAACTTAAAGAAACACATTATTATATTAAGATTGAGATTGAGAGAGAGAGAGAGAGAGAGAGAGAGAGAGAGAGAGAGAGAGAGAGAGAGAGAGAGAGAGAGAGAGAGAGTGGTATAAAGGTGTACTTACCACTGTGATGGGATAAGCTGGATTCAAGATGGTCATTAGCAGCACGTGATTCGGTGTTTCCGGTTCCCCTTTCCTGCAAAAATAAATAATAATGATGATAATAATGATGATGATGATGATAATGATGATGATGATGATGATGATGATGATGATGATGATGATGATGATGATGATGATGATGATGATGATGATGATGATGATGATGATGATAATAATAATAATAATAATAATAATAATAATAATAGTAGTAGTAGACAGTAACTTTTCCTTCTAAATAATACAATACAACACCAACTCTGCAACACACCCACCAACCCACCCACCAACCCACCCACCCACCTACCCACCCACCCACACACACACACACACACACACACACACACACACAGACACACACACACACACACACACACACACACACACACACACACACACACACACACACACACACTGTTAACTTTAATTGCCGTCATTAAGCGAGACACCACATGAGAAACACGAATATGGACTCCATTTTATGATTACTATAATATTAACCCGTAAATAGTAGTAATTATACTATTACTATTTCTTAGAAAAATATAAATGAGACTTTTTTTCAATTATTTACATTCAATTGTCATTATACTATAGCTCACTAGAACGGCAGTTTACTACTCTTCCTTAAGTGTAAACATTATTTACGTAAACCTCATACTTTTCGAGTTATTTGATAAAACGTGATTTATAGAAAAACTTTTTCAAATTTTTAATTTCCCGAAAATTCGTATAAATAGGTTCTACGGCAAGAGAAACACGAATCTGGACTCCATTTTATGATTACTATAATATTAACCCGTAAGGAGTAGTAATTATTATACTATTACTAATATAAATATGACATTTTTTCAATTACTTACATTCAATTGTCATTATACTATAGCTCACAAGAACGGCCCTTTTCTACTCTTCCTTAAGTGTAAACATTATTTACGTAAAACTCATACTTTTCGAGTTATTTGATAAAACGTGATTTATATAAGAAAAAAAATTTCAAATTTTTAATTGCACGAAAATTCGTCTAAATAGGTTCTACGGCATGACAAACACGAATCTGGACTCCATTTTATGATTACTATAATATTAACCCGTAAAGAGTAGTAATTATACTATTACTATTTCTTAGATAAATATAAATGTGACTTTTTTTCAATTATTTACATTCAATTGTCATTATACTATAACACACAAGAACGGCCCTTTTCTACTCTTCCTTAAGTGTAAATATTATTTACGTAAACCTCATACTTTTCGAGTTATTTGATAAAACGTGATTTATAGAAGAAAAAAATGTTCAAAATTTTAATTGCACGAAAATTCGTCTAAATACGTTCTACGGCATGAGAAACACGAATCTGGACTCCATTTTATGATTACTATAATATTAACCCGTAAAGAGTAGTAATTATACTATTATTATTTCTTAGAAAAATATAAATGTGACTTTTTTTCAATTATTTACATTCAATTGTCATTATACTATAACACACAAGAACGGCCCTTTTCTACTCTTCCTTAAGTGTAAACATTATTTACGTAAACCTCATATTTTTCGAGTTATTTGATAAAACGTGATTTATAGAAGAAAATTTTTTTTTTTTTTTAATTGCACGAAAATTCGTCTAAATAGGTTCTACGGCATGAGAAACACGAATCTGGACTCCATTTTATGATTACTATAATATTAACCCGTAAAGAGTAGTAATTATACTATTATTATTTCTTAGAAAAAAATAAATGTGACTTTTTTTCAATTATTTACATTCAATTGTCATTATACTATAGCACACAAGAACGGCCCTTTTCTACTCTTCCATAAGTGTAAACATTATTTACGTAAACCTCATAATTTTCGAGTTATTTGATAAAACGTGATTTATAGAAGAAAAAAAATTTCAAATTTTTAATTGCACGAAAATTCGTCTAATTAGGTTCTACGGCATGAGAAACACGAATCTGGACTCCATTTTATGATTACTATAATATTAACCCGTAAAGAGTAGTAATTATACTATTACTATTTCTTAGAAAAATATAAATGTGACTTTTTTTCAATTATTTACATTCAATTGTCATTATACTATAACACACAAGAACGGCCCTTTTCTACTCTTCCTTAAGTGTAAATATTATTTACGTAAACCTCATATTTTTCGAGTTATTTGATAAAACGTGATTTATAGAAAAAAAAAATGTCAAAATTTTAATTGTACGAAAATTCGTCTAAATAGGTTATACGGCATGAGAAACACGAATCTGGACTCCATTTTATGATTACTATAATATTAACCCCTAAAGAGTAGTAATTATACTATTATTATTTCTTAGAAAAATATAAATGTGACTTTTTTTCAATTATTTACATTCAATTGTCAATATACTATAGCACACAAGAAGGGCCCTTTTCTACTCTTCCTTAAGTGTAAACATTATTTACGTAAACCTCATACTTTTCGAGTTATTTGATAAAACGTGATTTATAGAAAAAAAAATTTCAAATTTTTAATTGCACGAAAATTCGTCTAAATATGTTCTACGGCATGAAAAACACGAATCTGGACTCCATTTTATGATTAATATAATATTAACCCGTAAAGAGTAGTAATTATACTATTACTATTTCTTAGAAAAATATAAGTGATTTTTTTTCAATTATTTACATTCAATTGTCATTATACTATAACACACACGAACAGCCCTTTTCTACTCTTCCTTAAGTGTAAATATTATTTACGTAAACCTCATATTTTTAGAGTTATTTGATAAAACGTGATTTATAGAAGAAAAAAATGTCAAAATTTTAATTGCACGAAAATTCGTCTAAATAGGTTCTACGGCATGAGAAATACGAATCTGGACTCCATTTTATGATTACTATAATATTAACCCGTAAAGAGTAGTAATTATACTATTACTATTTCTTAGAAAAATATAAATGTGACTTTTTTTCAATTATTTACATTCAATTGTCATTATACTATAACACACAAGAACGGCCCTTTTCTACTCTTCCTTAAGTGTAAATATTATTTACGTAAACCTCATACTTTTCGAGTTATTTGATAAAACATGATTTATAGAACAAACAAATTTTCAAATTTTTAATTTCACGAAAATTCGTCTAATTAGGTTCTACTGCATGAGAAACACGAATCTGGACTCCATTTTATGATTACTATAATATTAACCCGTAAAGAGTAGTAATTATACTATTACTATTTCTTAGAAAAATATAAATGTGACTTTTTTTCAATTATTTACATTCAATTGTCATTATACTATAGCACACAAGAACGGCCCTTTTCTACTCTTCCTTAAGTGTAAACATTATTTACGTAAACCTCATACTTTTCGAGTTATTTGATAAAACGTGATTTATAGAAGAAAAAAAATTTCAATTTTTTAATTGCATGAAAATTCGTCTAAATAGGTTATACGGCATGAGAAACAAGAATCTGGACTCCATTTTATGATTACTATAATATTAACCCGTAAAGAGTAGTAATTATACTATTACTATTTCTTAGAAAAATATAAATGTGACTTTTTTTCAATTATTTACATTCAATTGTCATTATACTATAGCACACAAGAACGGCCCTTTTATACTCTTCCTTAAGTGTAAACATTATTTACGTAAACCTCATACTTTTCGAGTTATTTGATAAAACGTGATTTATAGAAGAAAAAAAAATTTTCAAATTTTTAATTGCATGAAAATTCGTCTAAATAGCTTCTACGGCATGAGAAACACGAATCTAGACTCCATTTTATGATTACTATAATATTAACCCGTAAAGAGTAGTAATTACACTATTACTATTTCTTAGAAAAATATAAATGACTTTTTTTCAATTTTTTACATTCAATTGTCATTATACTATAGCACAAAAGAACGGCCCTTTTCTACTCTTCCTTAAGTGTAAACATTATTTACGTAAACCTCATACTTTTCGAGTTATTTGATAAAACGTGATTTATAGAAGAAAAAAAATGTCAAATTTTTAATTGCACGAAAATTCGTGTAAATAGGTTCTACGGCATGAGAAACACGAATCTGGACTCCATTTTATGATTACTATAATATTAACCCGTAAAGAGTAGTAATTATACTATTACTATTTCTTAGAAAAATATAAATGACTTTTTTTCAATTATTTACATTCAATTGTCATTATACTATAGCACACAAGAACGGCCCTTTTCTAGTCTTCCTTAAGTGTAAACATTATTTACGTAAACCTCATACTTTTCGAGTTATTTGATAAAACGTGATTTATAGAAGAAAAAAAATTTCAAATTTTTAATTGCACGAAAATTCGTCTAAATAGGTTCTACGGCATGAGAAACACGAATCTGGACTCCATTTTATGATTACTATAATATTAACCCGTAAAGAGTAGTAATTATACTATTACTATTTCTTAGAAAAATATAAATGACTTTTTTTCAATTTTTTACATTCAATTGTCATTATACTATAGCACACAAGAACGGCCCTTTTCTACTCTTCCTTAAGTGTAAACATTATTTACGTAAACCTCATACTTTTCGAGTTATTTGATAAAACGTGATTTATAGAAGAAAAAAAATTTCAAATTTTTAATTGCACGAAAATTCGTCTAAATAGGTTCTACGGCATGAGAAACACGAATCTGGACTCCATTTTATGATTACTATAATATTAACCCGTAAAGAGTAGTAATTATACTATTACTATTTCCTAGAAAAATATAAATGTGACTTTTTTTCAATAATTTACATTCAATTGTCATTATACTATAACACACAAGAACGGCCTTTTTCTACTCTTCCTTAAGTGTAAATATTATTTACGTAAACCTCATACTTTTTGAGTTATTTGATAAAACGTGATTTATAGAAGAAAAAAAATTTCAAATTTTTAATTGCACGAAAATTCGTCTAAATAGGTTCGACGGCATGACAAACACAAATCTGGACTCCATTTTTTTATTACTATAATATTAACCCGTAAAGAGTAGTAATTATACTATTACTATTTCTTAGATAAATATAAATGTGACTTTTTTTTCAATTATTTACATTCAATTGTCATTATACTATAACACACAAGAACGGCCCTTTTCTACTCTTCCTTAAGTGTAAATATTATTTACGTAAACCTCATACTTTTCGAGTTATTTGATAAAACGTGATTTATAGAAGAAAAAAATGTTCAAAATTTTAATTGCACGAAAATTCGTCTATATAGGTTCTACGGCATGAGAAACGCGAATCTGGACTCCATTTTATGATTACTATAATATTAACCCGTAAAGAGTAGTAATTATACTATTATTATTTCTTAGAAAAATATAAATGTGACTTTTTTTCAATTATTTACATTCAATTGTCATTATACTATAGCACACAAGAACGGCCCTTTTCTACTCTTCCTTAAGTGTAAACATTATTTACGTAAACCTCATACTTTTCGAGTTATTTGATCAAACGTGATTTATAGAAGAAAAAAAAAATTCAAATTTTTAATTGCACGAAAATTCGTCTAAATAGGTTCTACGGCATGAGAAACACGAATCTGGACTCCATTTTATGATTACTATAATATTAACCCATAAAGAGTAGTAATTATACTATTACTATTTCTTAGAAAAATATAAATGTGACTTTTTTTCAATTATTTACATTCAATTGTCATTATACTATAACACACAAGAACGGCCCTTTTCTACTCTTCCTTAAGTGTAAACATTATTTACGTAAACTGAAGAAATTTATCGAATGAAAATTGCTTTGTTAGCATAAACTTCCCAGAGCAGCACTTGAATAAGCCTAACTAAAACTAACCCAACTAAAAATAACTAAACGCAACTAAACCTAACATAACCTAATTATAAACCTAACATAACCTAATTATAAACCTAACATAACTTTTTTTTTTTAAATTCATATTTTTTTCTCAAATTCAGTGGCATAATAATTTGAGATGATCTGAACAAGGATCTGAAGTTGAATTTGCAGTCCATTATAAAGGTAAGGAGATATCGACTGGATGGCTAACGAATCTTCAAATTTACAATTAATATTCGTCAAACGACCCAGTCGATATCTCCTTACCTTAATAATGGAATGCAAATTCAAACTCAGATACTTGTTCGGATCACATCTATCAGTTATGCCACTGTATTACAGAAATATATATATATATATTTTTTTTTTGGTTAAGTTATATTAGGTTTGGTTAGGTTTCGTTCTAATTCTCTCGAAAGCTATTAGAGATATTGGAAATATGATTGCAGCATCTGATAGACCTAATTAAACTCTACAACTGACATAATAAATATATGTACAATGTATAATAATTAAGAAGTAAAATCAAAACGTATCTTTTTTTTTATTTGATTTCGTTCTAATTTTCTCGGAAGCTATTAGAGATATTGGAAATAACATTGCAGCATCTAATAGACCTATTTAAACTCAACAACTGTCATGAATATATGTTCTATGTATAATATTTACGCAGTAATATTAAATTGTTTTTTTTTTTCTCCATAAAATAGATTTCCTTCTACTTTTCTCGGAAGCTATTAGAGATATTGAAAATATCATTGCAGCCTCTGATAAACCTAATTAAACTCTACAACTGTAATAATGAATATTTGTTCTTAGATCAAATCTAGCAGTAAAATGAAACTATAACTTTTTTTTCCTAATTTTTTCGAAAGCTATTAGATATATTGGAAATGTCATTGCACCATCTGATAGACTTTATTATACTATATAGCTGTCATTATGAATATTTTTTTTATGACTAATAATTACGCAAGTATAAAACTGTATCTTTTTTCCAAAACATAAATTTCCTCCTCATTTTCTCGAAAGCTATTAAAGATATTGGAAATATCATTGTAGCGTCTAAATAGGTTCTACGGCATGAGAAATACAAATCTGGACTCCATTTTATGATTACTATAATATTATCCCGTAAAGAGTAGTAGTTATTATACTATTACTATTTCTTAGAAAAATATAAATGTGACATTTTTTCAATTATTTACATTCAATTGTCATTATACTATAGCTCACAAGAACGGCCGTTTTCTACTCTTCCTTCAGTATAAACATTATTTACGTAAATCTCATACTTTTCGAGTTATTTGATAAAACGTGATTTATAGAAAAAACTCTAAGGGGGGTACCCATGAAAATTTCTTGACACTTTTTCAAATTTTTGATTTCACGAAAATTCGTCTAAATTGGTTATACGGCATGAGAAACACGAATCTGGATTCCATTTTATGATTACTATAATATTAACTCGTAAAGAGTAGTAGTTATTATACTATTACTATTTCTTAGAAAAATATAAATGTGACATTTTTTTCAATTATTTACATTCAATTGTCATTATAATATAGCTCACAAGAACGGCCGTTTTCTACTCTTCCTTAAGTATAAACATTATTTACGTAAACTTCATACTTTTCGAGTTATTCGATAAAACGTGATATATAGAAAAAAAAATTCTTCTTAAATTTAGTGGCATAACTGTTTGAGAGGATCTGAACAAGGATCTGAAGTTGAATTTGCAGTCCATTATAAAGGTAAGGAGATATCGACTGGGGTGTCTTACGAATCTTCAAATTTACAGGTAATATTCGTCAGACGACCCAGTCGATATCTATTTACCTTTATAATGGTTTGCAAATTCAAACTCAAATACTTGTTCGGATCACATCAAACAGTTATGCCACTAGATTACAGAAATATATATGATTTTTTTTTTGGTTAGGTTATATTAGGGTTGGTTAGGTTTCGTTACCTTTAGTTAGGTTTGTTTAGGTTTAGTTAGGTTGCTAGGTTAATTTAGAAGCTAAAAATGTTTTTTATGATTAAAGAAGGGGTTGTGTGAGGTGCAGACGCCATTTCTTTTCCGTAGCACGCCATTCTGAAGATGTAAAAATTTACCGAATGAAAATTGCTTTGTTAGCATAAACTTCCCAGAGCAGCACTAGAATAAGCCTAACTAAAACTAACCCAACCAAAAGTAACTAAACGTAACTAAACCTGACATAACCTAATTATAAACCTAACATAATTAAAAAAAAAAAAAAATTCATATTTTTTTCACAAATTCAGTGGCATAACTGTTTGAGATGATCTGGACAAGGATCTGAAGTTGAATTCGCAGTCCATTATTCGTTCGACGACCCAGTCGATATCTCCTTACCTTTATAATGGTTTGCAAATTCAAACTCAGATACTTGTTCGGATCACATCAAACAGTTATGCCACTAGATTACAGAAATATATATGATTTTTTTTATGGTTAGGTTATATTAGGTTTGGTTAGGTTTCGTTACGTTTAGTAAGGTTTGTTTAGGTTTAGTTAGGTTGTTATGTTAATTTAGAAGCTACAAATGTTTTTTATGATTAAAATAGGGGTTGTGTGAGGTGCAGACGCCATTTCTTTTTCGTAGCACGCCATTCTGAAGATGTAAAAATTTACCGAATGAAAATTGCTTTGTTAGCATAAACTTCCCAGAGCAGCACTTGAATAAGCCTAACTAAAACTAACCCAACCAAAAGTAACCAAACGTAACTAAACCTAACAACCTAATTATAAACCTAACATAACTTTAAAAAAAAAAAAAAATTTTTTTTTTCTCAAATTCAGTGGCATAAATGTTTGAAATGATCTGAGTAGGAGGAGGAGGAGGAGGAGGAGGAGGGGGAGGAGGGAGGGAGGGAGGGAGGGAGGGAGGGAGGGAGGGAGAGAGGGAGGGAGGAAGGAAAGAAGGAAAGAAGGAAGACATTTGTCGACTGAAGAAAGAAAAGGAACAAGGTAAAAGAATAAGATAGATAAAGAGAATCAAGGAAAAAATAAATAAAATAAAAATAAAAATAAAAACAGAAAGGAAGTGGAAGATATAAACATAACAACAGCCATTTAAGGCCATTTCCCCCCCCCCCCCCCAGCCATTGAACATAAAATAAAGTTCAGTTGCGCGGCACAGACCCTTTGAACCAATGACCCGAGGGAAACAAAGGGAAAAACAAATAATATCAACAACAATAATAATAACAACAACAACAATAACAACAATAATAAAAAAAATAATCATTCATATAAAACTTAAAGAAACACATTATTATATTAAGATTGAGATTGAGAGAGAGAGAGAGAGAGAGAGAGAGAGAGAGAGAGAGAGAGAGAGAGAGAGAGAGAGAGAGAGAGAGAGAGAGAGAGAGAGAGTGGTATAAAGGTGTACTTACCACTGTGATGGGATAAGCTGGATTCAAGATGGTCATTAGCAGCACGTGATTCGGTGTTTCCGGTTCCCCTTTCCTGCAAAAATAAATAATAATGATGATAATAATGATGATGATGATGATAATGATAATGATGATGATGATGATGATGATGATGATGATGATGATGATGATGATGATGATGATGATGATGATGATGATGATGATGATGATAATAATAATAATAATAATAATAATAATAATAATAATAGTAGTAGTAGACAGTAACTTTTCCTTCTAAATAATACAATACAACACCAACTCTGCAACACACCCACCAACCCACCCACCAACCCACCCACCCACCTACCCACCCACCCACACACACACACACACACACACACACACACACAGACACACACACACACACACACACACACACACACACACACACACACACACACACACACACACACACACTGTTAACTTTAATTGCCGTCATTAAGCGAGACACCACATGAGAAACACGAATATGGACTCCATTTTATGATTACTATAATATTAACCCGTAAATAGTAGTAATTATACTATTACTATTTCTTAGAAAAATATAAATGAGACTTTTTTTCAATTATTTACATTCAATTGTCATTATACTATAGCTCACTAGAACGGCAGTTTACTACTCTTCCTTAAGTGTAAACATTATTTACGTAAACCTCATACTTTTCGAGTTATTTGATAAAACGTGATTTATAGAAAAACTTTTTCAAATTTTTAATTTCCCGAAAATTCGTATAAATAGGTTCTACGGCAAGAGAAACACGAATCTGGACTCCATTTTATGATTACTATAATATTAACCCGTAAGGAGTAGTAATTATTATACTATTACTAATATAAATATGACATTTTTTCAATTACTTACATTCAATTGTCATTATACTATAGCTCACAAGAACGGCCCTTTTCTACTCTTCCTTAAGTGTAAACATTATTTACGTAAAACTCATACTTTTCGAGTTATTTGATAAAACGTGATTTATATAAGAAAAAAAATTTCAAATTTTTAATTGCACGAAAATTCGTCTAAATAGGTTCTACGGCATGACAAACACGAATCTGGACTCCATTTTATGATTACTATAATATTAACCCGTAAAGAGTAGTAATTATACTATTACTATTTCTTAGATAAATATAAATGTGACTTTTTTTCAATTATTTACATTCAATTGTCATTATACTATAACACACAAGAACGGCCCTTTTCTACTCTTCCTTAAGTGTAAATATTATTTACGTAAACCTCATACTTTTCGAGTTATTTGATAAAACGTGATTTATAGAAGAAAAAAATGTTCAAAATTTTAATTGCACGAAAATTCGTCTAAATACGTTCTACGGCATGAGAAACACGAATCTGGACTCCATTTTATGATTACTATAATATTAACCCGTAAAGAGTAGTAATTATACTATTATTATTTCTTAGAAAAATATAAATGTGACTTTTTTTCAATTATTTACATTCAATTGTCATTATACTATAACACACAAGAACGGCCCTTTTCTACTCTTCCTTAAGTGTAAACATTATTTACGTAAACCTCATATTTTTCGAGTTATTTGATAAAACGTGATTTATAGAAGAAAAATTTTTTTTTTTTTTAATTGCACGAAAATTCGTCTAAATAGGTTCTACGGCATGAGAAACACGAATCTGGACTCCATTTTATGATTACTATAATATTAACCCGTAAAGAGTAGTAATTATACTATTATTATTTCTTAGAAAAAAATAAATGTGACTTTTTTTCAATTATTTACATTCAATTGTCATTATACTATAGCACACAAGAACGGCCCTTTTCTACTCTTCCATAAGTGTAAACATTATTTACGTAAACCTCATAATTTTCGAGTTATTTGATAAAACGTGATTTATAGAAGAAAAAAATTTTCAAATTTTTAATTGCACGAAAATTCGTCTAATTAGGTTCTACGGCATGAGAAACACGAATCTGGACTCCATTTTATGATTACTATAATATTAACCCGTAAAGAGTAGTAATTATACTATTACTATTTCTTAGAAAAATATAAATGTGACTTTTTTTCAATTATTTACATTCAATTGTCATTATACTATAACACACAAGAACGGCCCTTTTCTACTCTTCCTTAAGTGTAAATATTATTTACGTAAACCTCATATTTTTCGAGTTATTTGATAAAACGTGATTTATAGAAAAAAAAAATGTCAAAATTTTAATTGTACGAAAATTCGTCTAAATAGGTTATACGGCATGAGAAACACGAATCTGGACTCCATTTTATGATTACTATAATATTAACCCCTAAAGAGTAGTAATTATACTATTATTATTTCTTAGAAAAATATAAATGTGACTTTTTTTCAATTATTTACATTCAATTGTCAATATACTATAGCACACAAGAAGGGCCCTTTTCTACTCTTCCTTAAGTGTAAACATTATTTACGTAAACCTCATACTTTTCGAGTTATTTGATAAAACGTGATTTATAGAAAAAAAATTTTCAAATTTTTAATTGCACGAAAATTCGTCTAAATATGTTCTACGGCATGAAAAACACGAATCTGGACTCCATTTTATGATTAATATAATATTAACCCGTAAAGAGTAGTAATTATACTATTACTATTTCTTAGAAAAATATAAGTGATTTTTTTTCAATTATTTACATTCAATTGTCATTATACTATAACACACACGAACAGCCCTTTTCTACTCTTCCTTAAGTGTAAATATTATTTACGTAAACCTCATATTTTTAGAGTTATTTGATAAAACGTGATTTATAGAAGAAAAAAATGTCAAAATTTTAATTGCACGAAAATTCGTCTAAATAGGTTCTACGGCATGAGAAATACGAATCTGGACTCCATTTTATGATTACTATAATATTAACCCGTAAAGAGTAGTAATTATACTATTACTATTTCTTAGAAAAATATAAATGTGACTTTTTTTCAATTATTTACATTCAATTGTCATTATACTATAACACACAAGAACGGCCCTTTTCTACTCTTCCTTAAGTGTAAATATTATTTACGTAAACCTCATACTTTTCGAGTTATTTGATAAAACATGATTTATAGAACAAACAAATTTTCAAATTTTTAATTTCACGAAAATTCGTCTAATTAGGTTCTACTGCATGAGAAACACGAATCTGGACTCCATTTTATGATTACTATAATATTAACCCGTAAAGAGTAGTAATTATACTATTACTATTTCTTAGAAAAATATAAATGTGACTTTTTTTCAATTATTTACATTCAATTGTCATTATACTATAGCACACAAGAACGGCCCTTTTCTACTCTTCCTTAAGTGTAAACATTATTTACGTAAACCTCATACTTTTCGAGTTATTTGATAAAACGTGATTTATAGAAGAAAAAAAATTTCAAATTTTTAATTGCACGAAAATTCGTCTAAATAGGTTCTACGGCATGAGAAACACGAATCTGGACTCCATTTTATGATTACTATAATATTAACCCGTAACGAGTAGTAATTATACTATTACTATTTCTTAGAAAAATATAAATGTGACTTTTTTTCAATCATTTACATTCAATTGTCATTATACTATAGCACACAAGAACGGCCTTTTTCTACTCTTCCTTAAGTGTAAACATTATTTACGTAAACCTCATACTTTTCGAGTTATTTGATAAAACGTGATTTATAGAAGAAAAAAAATTTTCAAATTTTTAATTGCACGAAAATTCGTCTAAATAGGTTCTACGGCATGAGAAACACGAAGCTGGACTCCATTTTATGATTACTATAATATTAACCCATAAAGAGTAGTAATTATACTATTACTATTTCTTAGAAAAATATAAATGTGACTTTTTTTCAATTATTTACATTCAATTGTCATTATACTATAGCACACAAGAACGGCCCTTTTCTAGTCTTCCTTAAGTGTAAACATTATTTACGTAAACCTCATACTTTTCGAGTTATTTGATAAAACGTGATTTATAGAAGAAAAAAAATTTCAAATTTTTAATTGCACGAAAATTCGTCTAAATAGGTTTTACGGCATGAGAAACACGAATCTGGATTCCATTTTATGATTACTATAATATTAATCCGTAAAGAGTAGTAGTTATTATACTATTACTATTTCTTAGAAAAATATAAATGTGACATTTTTTAAATTATTTACATTCAATTGTCATTATACTATAGCTCACAATATCGGCCCTTTTTTACTCTTCCTTATGTATAAATATTATTTACGTAAACCTCATACTTTTCGAGTTATTTGATAAAACGTGATTTATAGAAAAACTCCAAGCGGGGGACCCATGAAAATTTCTTGACACTTTTTCAATTTTTTAATTTCAAGAAAATTCGTCTAATTAGGTTCTACGGCATGGGAAACACGAAGCTGGACTCCATTTTATGATTACTATAATATTAACCCGTAAAGAGTAGTAATTATACTATTACTATTTCTTAGAAAAATATAAATGTGACTTTTTTTCAATTATTTACATTCAATTGTCATTATACTATAGCACACAAGAACGGCCCTTTTCTAGTCTTCCTTAAGTGTAAACATTATTTACGTAAACCTCATACTTTTCGAGTTATTTGATAAAACGTGATTTATAGAAGAAAAAAAATTTCAAATTTTTAATTGCACGAAAATTCATCTAAATAGGTTCTACGGCATGAGAAACACGAATCTGGACTCCATTTTATGATTACTATAATATTAACCCGTAAAGAGTAGTAATTATACTATTACTATTTCTTAGAAAAATATAAATGTGACTTTTTTTCAATCATTTACATTCAATTGTCATTATACTATAACACACAAGAACGGCCTTTTTCTACTCTTCCTTAAGTGTAAACATTATTTACGTAAACCTCATACTTTTCAAGTTATTTGATAAAACGTGATTTATAGAAGAAAAAAAATTTCAAATTTTTAATTGCACGAAAATTCGTCTAAATAGGTTCTACGGCATGAGAAACACGAAGCTGGACACCATTTTATGATTACTATAATATTAACCCATAAAGAGTAGTAATTATACTATTACTATTTCTTAGAAAAATATAAATGTGACTTTTTTTCAATTATTTACATTCAATTGTCATTATACTATAGCACACAAGAACGGCCCTTTTCTAGTCTTCCTTAAGTGTAAACATTATTTACGTAAACCTCATACTTTTCGAGTTATTTGATAAAACGTGATTTATAGAAGAAAAAAATTTTCAAATTTTTAATTGCACGAAAATTCGTCTAAATAGGCTTTACGGCATGAGAAACACGAATCTGGATTCCATTTTATGATTACTATAATATTAATCCGTAAAGAGTAGTAGTTATTATACTATTACTATTTCTTAGAAAAATATAAATGTGACATTTTTTCAATTATTTACATTCAATTGTCATTATACTATAGCTCACAATATCGGCCCTTTTTTACTCTTCCTTATGTATAAATATTATTTACGTAAACCTCATACTTTTCGAGTTATTTGATAAAACGTGATTTATAGAAAAACTCCAAGGGGGGGACCCATGAAAATTTCTTGACACTTTTTCAATTTTTTAATTTCAAGAAAAATCGTCTAATTAGGTTCTACGGCATGGGAAACACGAATCTGGACTCCATTTTATGATTACTATAATATTAACCCGTAAAGAGTAGTAATTATACTATTACTATTTCTTAGAAAAATATAAATGACTTTTTTTCAATTTTTTACATTCAATTGTCATTATACTATAGCACACAAGAACGGCCCTTTTCTACTCTTCCTTAAGTGTAAACATTATTTACGTAAACCTCATACTTTTCGAGTTATTTGATAAAACGTGATTTATAGAAGAAAAAAAATTTCAATTTTTTAATTGCATGAAAATTCGTCTAAATAGGTTATACGGCATGACAAACAAGAATCTGGACTCCATTTTATGATTACTATAATATTAACCCGTAAATAGTAGTAATTATACTATTACTATTTCTTAGAAAAATATAAATGTGACTTTTTTTCAATTATTTACATTCAATTGTCATTATACTATAGCACACAAGAACGGCCCTTTTCTACTCTTCCTTAAGTGTAAACATTATTTACGTAAACCTCATACTTTTCGAGTTATTTGATAAAACGTGATTTATAGAAGAAAAAAAATTTTCAAATTTTTAATTGCATGAAAATTCGTCTAAATAGCTTCTACGGCATGAGAAACACGAATCTAGCCTCCATTTTATGATTACTATAATATTAACCCGTAAAGAGTAGTAATTATACTATTACTATTTCTTAGAAAAATATAAATGACTTTTTTTCAATTTTTTACATTCAATTGTCATTATACTATAGCTCACAAGAACGGCCCTTTTCTACTCTTCCTTAAGTGTAAACATTATTTACGTAAACCTCATACTTTTCGAGTTATTTGATAAAACGTGATTTATAGAAGAAAAAAAATTTCAAATTTTTAATTGCACGAAAATTCGTCTAAATAGGTTCTACGGCATGAGAAACACGAAGCTGGACTCCATTTTATAATTACTATAATATTAACCCGTAAAGAGTAGTAATGATACTATTACTATTTCTTAGAAAAATATAAATGTGACTTTTTTTCAATTATTTACATTCAATTGTCATTATACTATAGCACACAAGAACGGCCCTTTTCTAGTCTTCCTTAAGTGTAAACATTATTTACGTAAACCTCATACTTTTCGAGTTATTTGATAAAACGTGATTTATAGAAGAAAAAAAATTTCAAATTTTTAATTGCACGAAAATTCGTCTAAATAGGTTTTACGACATGAGAAACACGAATCTGGATTCCATTTTATGATTACTATAATATTAATCCGTAAAGAGTAGTAGTTATTATACTATTACTATTTCTTAGAAAAATATAAATGTGACATTTTTTCAATTATTTACATTCAATTGTCATTATACTATAGCTCACAATATCGGCCCTTTTTTACTCTTCCTTATGTATAAATATTATTTACGTAAACCTCATACTTTTCGAGTTATTTGATAAAACGTGATTTATAGAAAAACTCCAAGGGGGGGACCCATGAAAATTTCTTGACACTTTTTCAATTTTTTAATTTCAAGAAAATTCGTCTAATTAGGTTCTACGGCATGGGAAACACGAATCTGTACTCCATTTTATGATTACTATAATATTAACCCGTAAAGAGTAGTAATTATACTATTACTATTTCTTAAAAAAATATAAATGTGACTTTTTTTCAATTATTTACATTCAATTGTCATTATACTATAGCACACAAGAACGGCCCTTTTCTACTCTTCCTTAAGTGTAAACATTATTTACGTAAACCTCATACTTTTCGAGTTATTTGATAAAACGTGATTTATAGAAGAAAAAAAATTTCAATTTTTTAATTGCATGAAAATTCGTCTAAATAGGTTATACGGCATGACAAACAAGAATCTGGACTCCATTTTATGATTACTATAATATTAACCCGTAAATAGTAGTAATTATACTATTACTATTTCTTAGAAAAATATAAATGTGACTTTTTTTCAATTATTTACATTCAATTGTCATTATACTATAGCACACAAGAACGGCCCTTTTCTACTCTTCCTTAAGTGTAAACATTATTTACGTAAACCTCATACTTTTCGAGTTATTTGATAAAACGTGATTTATAGAAGAAAAAAAATTTCAAATTTTTAATTGCACGAAAATTCGTCTAAATAGGTTCTACGGCATGAGAAACACGAAGCTGGACTCAATTTTATGATTACTATAATATTAACCCGTAAAGAGTAGTAATTATACTATTACTATTTCTTAGAAAAATATAAATGTGACTTTTTTTCAATTATTTACATTCAATTGTCATTATACTATAGCACACAAGAACGGCCCTTTTCTACTCTTCCTTAAGTGTAAACATTATTTACGTAAACCTCATACTTTTCGAGTTATTTGATAAAACGTGATTTATAGAAGAAAAAAAATTTCAAATTTTTAATTGCACGAAAATTCGTCTAAATAGGTTCTACGGCATGAGAAACACGAAGCTGGACTCAATTTTATGATTACTATAATATTAACCCGTAAAGAGTAGTAATTATACTATTACTATTTCTTAGAAAAATATAAATGTGACTTTTTTTCAATTATTTACATTCAATTGTCATTATACTATAGCACACAAGAACGGCCCTTTTCTACTCTTCCTTAAGTGTAAACATTATTTACGTAAACCTCATACTTTTCGAGTTATTTGATAAAACGTGATTTATAGAAGAAAAAAAATTTCAAATTTTTAATTGCACGAAAATTCGTCTAAATAGGTTCTACGGCATGAGAAACACGAAGCTGGACTCCATTTTATGATTACTATAATATTAACCCGTAAAGAGTAGTAATTATACTATTACTATTTCTTAGAAAAATATAAATGTGACTTTTTTTCAATTATTTACATTCAATTGTCATTATACTATAGCACACAAGAACGGCCCTTTTCTACTCTTCCTTAAGTGTAAATATTATTTACGTAAACCTCATACTTTTCGAGTTATTTGATAAAACGTGATTTATAGAAAAACTCCAAATGAAAATTTCTTGACACTTTTTCAATTTTTTAATTTCAAGAAAATTCGTCTAATTAGGTTCTACGGCATGGGAAACACGAATCTGGACTCCATTTTATGATTACTATAATATTAACCCGTAAAGAGTAGTAATTATACTATTACTATTTCTTAGAAAAATATAAATGTGACATTTTTTCAATCATTTACATTCAATTGTCATTATACTATAACACACAAGAACGGCCTTTTTCTACTCTTCCTTAAGTGTAAACATTATTTACGTAAACCTCATACTTTTCGAGTTATTTGATAAAACGTGATTTATAGAAGAAAAAAAATTTCAAATTTTTAATTGCACGAAAATTCGTCTAAATAGGTTCTACGGCATGAGAAACACGAATCTGGATTCCATTTTATGATTACTATAATATTAATCCGTAAAGAGTAGTAGTTATTATACTATTACTATTTCTTAGAAAAATATAAATGTGACATTTTTTCAATTATTTACATTCAATTGTCATTATACTATAGCTCACAATATCGGCCCTTTTTTACTCTTCCTTATGTATAAATATTATTTACGTAAACCTCATACTTTTCGAGTTATTTGATAAAACGTGATTTATAGAAAAACTCCAAGGGGGGGACCCATGAAAATTTCTTGACACTTTTTCAATTTTTTAATTTCAAGAAAATTCGTCTAATTAGGTTCTACGGCATGGGAAACACGAATCTGGACTCCATTTTATGATTACTATAATATTAACCCGTAAAGAGTAGTAATTATACTATTACTATTTCTTAGAAAAATATAAATGTGACATTTTTTCAATCATTTACATTCAATTGTCATTATACTATAACACACAAGAACGGCCTTTTTCTACTCTTCCTTAAGTGTAAACATTATTTACGTAAACCTCATACTTTTCGAGTTATTTGATAAAACGTGATTTATAGAACAAAAAAAATTTCAAATTTTTAATTGCACGAAAATTCGTCTAAATAGGTTCTACGGCATGAGAAACACGAAGCTGGACTCCATTTTATGATTACTATAATATTAACCCGTAAAGAGTAGTAATTATACTATTACTATTTCTTAGAAAAATATAAATGTGACTTTTTTTCAATTATTTACATTCAATTGTCATTATACTATAGCACACAAGAACGGCCCTTTTCTAGTCTTCCTTAAGTGTAAACATTATTTACGTAAACCTCATACTTTTCGAGTTATTTGATAAAACGTGATTTATAGAAGAAAAAAAATTTCAAATTTTTAATTGCACGAAAATTCGTCTAAATAGGTTCTACGGCATGAGAAACACGAATCTGGACTCCATTTTATGATTACTATAATATTAACCCGTAAAGAGTAGTAATTATACTATTACTATTTCTTAGAAAAATATAAATGACTTTTTTTCAATTTTTTACATTCAATTGTCATTATACTATAGCACACAAGAACGGCCCTTTTCTACTCTTCCTTAAGTGTAAACATTATTTACGTAAACCTCATACTTTTCGAGTTATTTGATAAAACGTGATTTATAGAAGAAAAAAAATTTCAAATTTTTAATTGCACGAAAATTCGTCTAAATAGGTTCTACGGCATGAGAAACACGAAGCTGGACTCCATTTTATGATTACTATAATATTAACCCGTAAAGAGTAGTAATTATACTATTACTATTTCTTAGAAAAATATAAATGACTTTTTTTCAATTATTTACATTCAATTGTCATTATACTATAGCACACAAGAACGGCCCTTTTCTACTCTTCCTAAGTGTAAACATTATTTACGTAAACCTCATACTTTTCGAGTTATTT
The DNA here is from genome assembly GCA_036785275.1 of Cancer borealis. Taxonomy (NCBI): domain Eukaryota; kingdom Metazoa; phylum Arthropoda; class Malacostraca; order Decapoda; family Cancridae; genus Cancer; species Cancer borealis. The sequence continues at coordinate 203,505 of JAXIVD010000128.1, read as the reverse complement.
GATAAAACGTGATTTATAGAAGAAAAAAAATTTCAAATTTTTAATTGCACGAAAATTCGTCTAAATAGGTTTTACGACATGAGAAACACGAATCTGGATTCCATTTTATGATTACTATAATATTAATCCGTAAAGAGTAGTAGTTATTATACTATTACTATTTCTTAGAAAAATATAAATGTGACATTTTTTCAATTATTTACATTCAATTGTCATTATACTATAGCTCACAATATCGGCCCTTTTTTACTCTTCCTTATGTATAAATATTATTTACGTAAACCTCATACTTTTCGAGTTATTTGATAAAACGTGATTTATAGAAAAACTCCAAGGGGGGGACCCATGAAAATTTCTTGACACTTTTTCAATTTTTTTATTTCAAGAAAATTCGTCTAATTAGGTTCTACGGCATGGAAAACACGAATCTGTACTCCATTTTATGATTACTATAATATTAACCCGTAAAGAGTAGTAATTATACTATTACTATTTCTGAAAAAAATATAAATGTGACTTTTTTTCAATTATTTACATTCAATTGTCATTATACTATAGCACACAAGAACGGCCCTTTTCTACTCTTCCTTAAGTGTAAACATTATTTACGTAAACCTCATACTTTTCGAGTTATTTGATAAAACGTGATTTATAGAAGAAAAAAAATTTCAATTTTTTAATTGCATGAAAATTCGTCTAAATAGGTTATACGGCATGACAAACAAGAATCTGGACTCCATTTTATGATTACTATAATATTAACCCGTAAATAGTAGTAATTATACTATTACTATTTCTTAGAAAAATATAAATGTGACTTTTTTTCAATTATTTACATTCAATTGTCATTATACTATAGCACACAAGAACGGCCCTTTTCTACTCTTCCATAAGTGTAAACATTATTTACGTAAACCTCATAATTTTCGAGTTATTTGATAAAACGTGATTTATAGAAGAAAAAAAATTTCAAATTTTTAATTGCACGAAAATTCGTCTAATTAGGTTCTACGGCATGAGAAACACGAATCTGGACTCCATTTTATGATTACTATAATATTAACCCGTAAAGAGTAGTAATTATACTATTACTATTTCTTAGAAAAATATAAATGTGACTTTTTTTCAATTATTTACATTCAATTGTCATTATACTATAACACACAAGAACGGCCCTTTTCTACTCTTCCTTAAGTGTAAACATTATTTACGTAAACCTCATACTTTTCGAGTTATTTGATAAAACGTGATTTATAGAAGAAAAAAAATTTCAAATTTTTAATTGCACGAAAATTCGTCTAAATAGGTTCTACGGCATGAGAAACACGAAGCTGGACTCCATTTTATAATTACTATAATATTAACCCGTAAAGAGTAGTAATGATACTATTACTATTTCTTAGAAAAATATAAATGTGACTTTTTTTCAATTATTTACATTCAATTGTCATTATACTATAGCACACAAGAACGGCCCTTTTCTAGTCTTCCTTAAGTGTAAACATTATTTACGTAAACCTCATACTTTTCGAGTTATTTGATAAAACGTGATTTATAGAAGAAAAAAAATTTCAAATTTTTAATTGCACGAAAATTCGTCTAAATAGGTTTTACGACATGAGAAACACGAATCTGGATTCCATTTTATGATTACTATAATATTAATCCGTAAAGAGTAGTAGTTATTATACTATTACTATTTCTTAGAAAAATATAAATGTGACATTTTTTCAATTATTTACATTCAATTGTCATTATACTATAGCTCACAATATCGGCCCTTTTTTACTCTTCCTTATGTATAAATATTATTTACGTAAACCTCATACTTTTCGAGTTATTTGATAAAACGTGATTTATAGAAAAACTCCAAGGGGGGGACCCATGAAAATTTCTTGACACTTTTTCAATTTTTTAATTTCAAGAAAATTCGTCTAATTAGGTTCTACGGCATGGGAAACACGAATCTGTACTCCATTTTATGATTACTATAATATTAACCCGTAAAGAGTAGTAATTATACTATTACTATTTCTTAAAAAAATATAAATGTGACTTTTTTTCAATTATTTACATTCAATTGTCATTATACTATAGCACACAAGAACGGCCCTTTTCTACTCTTCCTTAAGTGTAAACATTATTTACGTAAACCTCATACTTTTCGAGTTATTTGATAAAACGTGATTTATAGAAGAAAAAAAATTTCAATTTTTTAATTGCATGAAAATTCGTCTAAATAGGTTATACGGCATGACAAACAAGAATCTGGACTCCATTTTATGATTACTATAATATTAACCCGTAAATAGTAGTAATTATACTATTACTATTTCTTAGAAAAATATAAATGTGACTTTTTTTCAATTATTTACATTCAATTGTCATTATACTATAGCACACAAGAACGGCCCTTTTCTACTCTTCCTTAAGTGTAAACATTATTTACGTAAACCTCATACTTTTCGAGTTATTTGATAAAACGTGATTTATAGAAGAAAAAAAATTTCAAATTTTTAATTGCACGAAAATTCGTCTAAATAGGTTCTACGGCATGAGAAACACGAAGCTGGACTCAATTTTATGATTACTATAATATTAACCCGTAAAGAGTAGTAATTATACTATTACTATTTCTTAGAAAAATATAAATGTGACTTTTTTTCAATTATTTACATTCAATTGTCATTATACTATAGCACACAAGAACGGCCCTTTTCTACTCTTCCTTAAGTGTAAACATTATTTACGTAAACCTCATACTTTTCGAGTTATTTGATAAAACGTGATTTATAGAAGAAAAAAAATTTCAAATTTTTAATTGCACGAAAATTCGTCTAAATAGGTTCTACGGCATGAGAAACACGAAGCTGGACTCCATTTTATGATTACTATAATATTAACCCGTAAAGAGTAGTAATTATACTATTACTATTTCTTAGAAAAATATAAATGTGACTTTTTTTCAATTATTTACATTCAATTGTCATTATACTATAGCACACAAGAACGGCCCTTTTCTACTCTTCCTTAAGTGTAAACATTATTTACGTAAACCTCATACTTTTCGAGTTATTTGATAAAACGTGATTTATAGAAGAAAAAAAATTTCAAATTTTTAATTGCACGAAAATTCGTCTAAATAGGTTCTACGGCATGAGAAACACGAATCTGGACTCCATTTTATGATTACTATAATATTAACCCGTAAAGAGTAGTAATTATACTATTACTATTTCTTAGAAAAATATAAATGACTTTTTTTCAATTTTTTACATTCAATTGTCATTATACTATAGCACACAAGAACGGCCCTTTTCTACTCTTCCTTAAGTGTAAACATTATTTACGTAAACCTCATACTTTTCGAGTTATTTGATAAAACGTGATTTATAGAAGAAAAAAAATTTCAAATTTTTAATTGCACGAAAATTCGTCTAAATAGGTTCTACGGCATGAGAAACACGAATCTGGACTCCATTTTATGATTACTATAATATTAACCCGTAAAGAGTAGTAATTATACTATTACTATTTCTTAGAAAAATATAAATGTGACATTTTTTCAATCATTTACATTCAATTGTCATTATACTATAACACACAAGAACGGCCTTTTTCTACTCTTCCTTAAGTGTAAACATTATTTACGTAAACCTCATACTTTTCGAGTTATTTGATAAAACGTGATTTATAGAAGAAAAAAAATTTCAAATTTTTAATTGCACGAAAATTCGTCTAAATAGGTTCTACGGCATGAGAAACACGAATCTGGACTCCATTTTATGATTACTATAATATTAACCCGTAAAGAGTAGTAATTATACTATCACTATTTCTTAGAAAAATATAAATGTGACTTTTTTTCAATCATTTACATTCAATTGTCATTATACTATAACACACAAGAACGGCCTTTTTCTACTCTTCCTTAAGTGTAAACATTATTTACGTAAACCTCATACTTTTCGAGTTATTTGATAAAACGTGATTTGTAGAAGAAAAAAAATTTCAAATTTTTAATTGCACGAAAATTCGTCTAAATAGGTTCTACGGCATGAGAAACACGAAGCTGGACTCCATTTTATGATTACTATAATATTAACCCGTAAAGAGTAGTAATTATACTATTACTATTTCTTAGAAAAATATAAATGTGACTTTTTTTCAATTATTTACATTCAATTGTCATTATACTATAGCACACAAGAACGGCCCTTTTCTAGTCTTCCTTAAGTGTAAACATTATTTACGTAAACCTCATACTTTTCGAGTTATTTGATAAAACGTGATTTATAGAAGAAAAAAATTTTCAAATTTTTAATTGCACGAAAATTCGTCTAAATAGGTTTTACGGCATGAGAAACACGAATCTGGATTCCATTTTATGATTACTATAATATTAATCCGTAAAGAGTAGTAGTTATTATACTATTACTATTTCTTAGAAAAATATAAATGTGACATTTTTTCAATTATTTACATTCAATTGTCATTATACTATAGCTCACAATATCGGCCCTTTTTTACTCTTCCTTATGTATAAATATTATTTACGTAAACCTCATACTTTTCGAGTTATTTGATAAAACGTGATTTATAGAAAAACTCCAAATGAAAATTTCTTGACACTTTTTCAATTTTTTAATTTCAAGAAAATTCGTCTAATTAGGTTCTACGGCATGGGAAACACGAATCTGGACTCCATTTTATGATTACTATAATATTAACCCGTAAAGAGTAGTAATTATACTATTACTATTTCTTAGAAAAATATAAATGTGACATTTTTTCAATCATTTACATTCAATTGTCATTATACTATAACACACAAGAACGGCCTTTTTCTACTCTTCCTTAAGTGTAAACATTATTTACGTAAACCTCATACTTTTCGAGTTATTTGATAAAACGTGATTTATAGAAGAAAAAAAATTTCAAATTTTTAATTGCACGAAAATTCGTCTAAATAGGTTCTACGGCATGAGAAACACGAAGCTGGACTCCATTTTATGATTACTATAATATTAACCCGTAAAGAGTAGTAATTATACTATTACTATTTCTTAGAAAAATATAAATGTGACTTTTTTTCAATTATTTACATTCAATTGTCATTATACTATAGCACACAAGAACGGCCCTTTTCTAGTCTTCCTTAAGTGTAAACATTATTTACGTAAACCTCATACTTTTCGAGTTATTTGATAAAACGTGATTTATAGAAGAAAAAAAATTTCAAATTTTTAATTGCACGAAAATTCGTCTAAATAGGTTCTACGGCATGAGAAACACGAATCTGGACTCCATTTTATGATTACTATAATATTAACCCGTAAAGAGTAGTAATTATACTATTACTATTTCTTAGAAAAATATAAATGACTTTTTTTCAATTTTTTACATTCAATTGTCATTATACTATAGCACACAAGAACGGCCCTTTTCTACTCTTCCTTAAGTGTAAACATTATTTACGTAAACCTCATACTTTTCGAGTTATTTGATAAAACGTGATTTATAGAAGAAAAAAAATTTCAAATTTTTAATTGCACGAAAATTCGTCTAAATAGGTTCTACGGCATGAGAAACACGAATCTGGACTCCATTTTATGATTACTATAATATTAACCCGTAAAGAGTAGTAATTATACTATTACTATTTCTTAGAAAAATATAAATGTGACATTTTTTCAATCATTTACATTCAATTGTCATTATACTATAACACACAAGAACGGCCTTTTTCTACTCTTCCTTAAGTGTAAACATTATTTACGTAAACCTCATACTTTTCGAGTTATTTGATAAAACGTGATTTATAGAAGAAAAAAAATTTCAAATTTTTAATTGCACGAAAATTCGTTTAAATAGGTTCTACGGCATGAGAAACACGAATCTGGACTCCATTTTATGATTACTATAATATTAACCCGTAAAGAGTAGTAATTATACTATTACTATTTCTTAGAAAAATATAAATGTGACATTTTTTCAATCATTTACATTCAATTGTCATTATACTATAACACACAAGAACGGCCTTTTTCTACTCTTCCTTAAGTGTAAACATTATTTACGTAAACCTCATACTTTTCGAGTTATTTGATAAAACGTGATTTATAGAAGAAAAAAAATTTCAAATTTTTAATTGCACGAAAATTCGTCTAAATAGGTTCTACGGCATGAGAAACACGAATCTGGACTCCATTTTATGATTACTATAATATTAACCCGTAAAGAGTAGTAATTATACTATTACTATTTCTTAGAAAAATATAAATGTGACTTTTTTTCAATTATTTACATTCAATTGTCATTATACTATAGCACACAAGAACGGCCCTTTTCTAGTCTTCCTTAAGTGTAAACATTATTTACGTAAACCTCATACTTTTCGAGTTATTTGATAAAACGTGATTTATAGAAGAAAAAAATTTTCAAATTTTTAATTGCACGAAAATTCGTCTAAATAGGTTTTACGGCATGAGAAACACGAATCTGGATTCCATTTTATGATTACTATAATATTAATCCGTAAAGAGTAGTAGTTATTATACTATTACTATTTCTTAGAAAAATATAAATGTGACATTTTTTCAATTATTTACATTCAATTGTCATTATACTATAGCTCACAATATCGGCCCTTTTTTACTCTTCCTTATGTATAAATATTATTTACGTAAACCTCATACTTTTCGAGTTATTTGATAAAACGTGATTTATAGAAAAACTCCAAGGGGGGGACCCATGAAAATTTCTTGACACTTTTTCAATTTTTTAATTTCAAGAAAATTCGTCTAATTAGGTTCTACGGCATGGGAAACACGAATCTGGACTCCATTTTATGATTACTATAATATTAACCCGTAAAGAGTAGTAATTATACTATTACTATTTCTTAGAAAAATATAAATGACTTTTTTTCAATTTTTTACATTCAATTGTCATTATACTATAGCACACAAGAACGGCCCTTTTCTACTCTTCCTTAAGTGTAAACATTATTTACGTAAACCTCATACTTTTCGAGTTATTTGATAAAACGTGATTTATAGAAGAAAAAAAATTTCAAATTTTTAATTGCATGAAAATTCGTCTAAATAGGTTCTACGGCATGAGAAACACGAATCTGGACTCCATTTTATGATTACTATAATATTAACCCGTAAAGAGTAGTAATTATACTATTACTATTTCTTAGAAAAATATAAATGTGACTTTTTTTCAATTATTTACATTCAATTGTCATTATACTATAGCACACAAGAACGGCCCTTTTCTAGTCTTCCTTAAGTGTAAACATTATTTACGTAAACCTCATACTTTTCGAGTTATTTGATAAAACGTGATTTATAGAAGAAAAAAAATTTCAAATTTTTAATTGCACGAAAATTCGTCTAAATAGGTTCTACGGCATGAGAAACACGAATCTGGACTCCATTTTATGATTACTATAATATTAACCCGTAAAGAGTAGTAATTATACTATTACTATTTCTTAGAAAAATATAAATGACTTTTTTTCAATTTTTTACATTCAATTGTCATTATACTATAGCACACAAGAACGGCCCTTTTCTACTCTTCCTTAAGTGTAAACATTATTTACGTAAACCTCATACTTTTCGAGTTATTTGATAAAACGTGATTTATAGAAGAAAAAAAATTTCAAATTTTTAATTGCACGAAAATTCGTCTAAATAGGTTCTACGGCATGAGAAACACGAATCTGGACTCCATTTTATGATTACTATAATATTAACCCGTAAAGAGTAGTAATTATACTATTACTATTTCTTAGAAAAATATAAATGACTTTTTTTCAATTTTTTACATTCAATTGTCATTATACTATAGCACACAAGAACGGCCCTTTTCTACTCTTCCTTAAGTGTAAACATTATTTACGTAAACCTCATACTTTTCGAGTTATTTGATAAAACGTGATTTATAGAAGAAAAAAAATTTCAAATTTTTAATTGCACGAAAATTCGTCTAAATAGGTTATACGGCATGAGAAACAAGAATCTGGACTCCATTTTATGATTACTATAATATTAACCCGTAAAGAGTAGTAATTATACTATTACTATTTCTTAGAAAAATATAAATGACTTTTTTTCAATTTTTTACATTCAATTGTCATTATACTATAGCACACAAGAACGGCCCTTTTCTACTCTTCCTTAAGTGTAAACATTATTTACGTAAACCTCATACTTTTCGAGTTATTTGATAAAACGTGATTTATAGAAGAAAAAAAATTTCAAATTTTTAATTGCACGAAAATTCGTCTAAATAGGTTCTACGGCATGAGAAACACGAATCTGGACTCCATTTTATGATTACTATAATATTAACCCGTAAAGAGTAGTAATTATACTATTACTATTTCTTAGAAAAATATAAATGACTTTTTTTCAATTTTTTACATTCAATTGTCATTATACTATAGCACACAAGAACGGCCCTTTTCTACTCTTCCTTAAGTGTAAACATTATTTACGTAAACCTCATACTTTTCGAGTTATTTGATAAAACGTGATTTATAGAAGAAAAAAAATTTCAAATTTTTAATTGCACGAAAATTCGTCTAAATAGGTTCTACGGCATGAGAAACACGAATCTGGACTCCATTTTATGATTACTATAATATTAACCCGTAAAGAGTAGTAATTATACTATTACTATTTCTTAGAAAAATATAAATGACTTTTTTTCAATTTTTTACATTCAATTGTCATTATACTATAGCACACAAGAACGGCCCTTTTCTACTCTTCCTTAAGTGTAAACATTATTTACGTAAACCTCATACTTTTCGAGTTATTTGATAAAACGTGATTTATAGAAGAAAAAAAATTTCAAATTTTTAATTGCACGAAAATTCGTCTAAATAGGTTCTACGGCATGAGAAACACGAATCTGGACTCCATTTTATGATTACTATAATATTAACCCGTAAAGAGTAGTAATTATACTATTACTATTTCTTAGAAAAATATAAATGACTTTTTTTCAATTTTTTACATTCAATTGTCATTATACTATAGCACACAAGAACGGCCCTTTTCTACTCGTCCTTAAGTGTAAACATTATTTACGTAAACCTCATACTTTTCGAGTTATTTGATAAAACGTGATTTATAGAAGAAAAAAAATTTCAAATTTTTAATTGCACGAAAATTCGTCTAAATAGGTTCTACGGCATGAGAAACACGAAGCTGGACTCCATTTTATGATTACTATAATATTAACCCGTAAAGAGTAGTAATTATACTATTACTATTTCTTAGAAAAATATAAATGACTTTTTTTCAATTTTTTACATTCAATTGTCATTATACTATAGCACACAAGAACGGCCCTTTTCTACTCTTCCTTAAGTGTAAACATTATTTACGTAAACCTCATACTTTTCGAGTTATTTGATAAAACGTGATTTATAGAAAAACTCCAAGGGGGGGACCCATGAAAATTTCTTGACACTTTTTCAATTTTTTAATTTCAAGAAAATTCGTCTAATTAGGTTCTACGGCATGGGAAACACGAATCTGGACTCCATTTTATGATTACTATAATATTAACCCGTAAAGAGTAGTAATTATACTATTACTATTTCTTAGAAAAATATAAATGACTTTTTTTCAATTTTTTACATTCAATTGTCATTATACTATAGCACACAAGAACGGCCCTTTTCTACTCTTCCTTAAGTGTAAACATTATTTACGTAAACCTCATACTTTTCGAGTTATTTGATAAAACGTGATTTATAGAAGAAAAAAAATTTCAAATTTTTAATTGCATGAAAATTCGTCTAAATAGGTTCTACGGCATGAGAAACACGAATCTGGACTCCATTTTATGATTACTATAATATTAACCCGTAAAGAGTAGTAATTATACTATTACTATTTCTTAGAAAAATATAAATGTGACTTTTTTTCAATTATTTACATTCAATTGTCATTATACTATAGCACACAAGAACGGCCCTTTTCTAGTCTTCCTTAAGTGTAAACATTATTTACGTAAACCTCATACTTTTCGAGTTATTTGATAAAACGTGATTTATAGAAGAAAAAAAATTTCAAATTTTTAATTGCACGAAAATTCGTCTAAATAGGTTCTACGGCATGAGAAACACGAATCTGGACTCCATTTTATGATTACTATAATATTAACCCGTAAAGAGTAGTAATTATACTATTACTATTTCTTAGAAAAATATAAATGACTTTTTTTCAATTTTTTACATTCAATTGTCATTATACTATAGCACACAAGAACGGCCCTTTTCTACTCTTCCTTAAGTGTAAACATTATTTACGTAAACCTCATACTTTTCGAGTTATTTGATAAAACGTGATTTATAGAAGAAAAAAAATTTCAAATTTTTAATTGCACGAAAATTCGTCTAAATAGGTTCTACGGCATGAGAAACACGAATCTGGACTCCATTTTATGATTACTATAATATTAACCCGTAAAGAGTAGTAATTATACTATTACTATTTCTTAGAAAAATATAAATGACTTTTTTTCAATTTTTTACATTCAATTGTCATTATACTATAGCACACAAGAACGGCCCTTTTCTACTCTTCCTTAAGTGTAAACATTATTTACGTAAACCTCATACTTTTCGAGTTATTTGATAAAACGTGATTTATAGAAGAAAAAAAATTTCAAATTTTTAATTGCACGAAAATTCGTCTAAATAGGTTCTACGGCATGAGAAACACGAATCTTGACTCCATTTTATGATTACTATAATATTAACCCGTAAAGAGTAGTAATTATACTATTACTATTTCTTAGAAAAATATAAATGACTTTTTTTCAATTTTTTACATTCAATTGTCATTATACTATAGCACACAAGAACGGCCCTTTTCTACTCTTCCTTAAGTGTAAACATTATTTACGTAAACCTCATACTTTTCGAGTTATTTGATAAAACGTGATTTATAGAAGAAAAAAAATTTCAAATTTTTAATTGCACGAAAATTCGTCTAAATAGGTTCTACGGCATGAGAAACACGAATCTGGACTCCATTTTATGATTACTATAATATTAACCCGTAAAGAGTAGTAATTATACTATTACTATTTCTTAGAAAAATATAAATGACTTTTTTTCAATTTTTTACATTCAATTGTCATTATACTATAGCACACAAGAACGGCCCTTTTCTACTCGTCCTTAAGTGTAAACATTATTTACGTAAACCTCATACTTTTCGAGTTATTTGATAAAACGTGATTTATAGAAGAAAAAAAATTTCAAATTTTTAATTGCACGAAAATTCGTCTAAATAGGTTCTACGGCATGAGAAACACGAATCTGGACTCCATTTTATGATTACTATAATATTAACCCGTAAAGAGTAGTAATTATACTATTACTATTTCTTAGAAAAATATAAATGTGACTTTTTTTCAATCATTTACATTCAATTGTCATTATACTATAACACACAAGAACGGCCTTTTTCTACTCTTCCTTAAGTGTAAACATTATTTACGTAAACCTCATACTTTTCGAGTTATTTGATAAAACGTGATTTATAGAAGAAAAAAAATTTTCAAATTTTTAATTGCACGAAAATTCGTCTAAATAGGTTCTACGGCATGAGAAACACGAAGCTGGACTCCATTTTATGATTACTATAATATTAACCCATAAAGAGTAGTAATTATACTATTACTATTTCTTAGAAAAATATAAATGTGACTTTTTTTCAATTATTTACATTCAATTGTCATTATACTATAGCACACAAGAACGGCCCTTTTCTAGTCTTCCTTAAGTGTAAACATTATTTACGTAAACCTCATACTTTTCGAGTTATTTGATAAAACGTGATTTATAGAAGAAAAAAAATTTCAAATTTTTAATTGCACGAAAATTCGTCTAAATAGGTTTTACGGCATGAGAAACACGAATCTGGATTCCATTTTATGATTACTATAATATTAATCCGTAAAGAGTAGTAGTTATTATACTATTACTATTTCTTAGAAAAATATAAATGTGACATTTTTTCAATTATTTACATTCAATTGTCATTATACTATAGCTCACAATATCGGCCCTTTTTTACTCTTCCTTATGTATAAATATTATTTACGTAAACCTCATATTTTCGAGTTTTGATAAAACGTGATTTATAGAAAAACTCCAAGGGGGGGGGACCCATGAAAATTTCTTGACACTTTTTCAATTTTTTAATTTCAAGAAAATTCTTCTAATTAGGTTCTACGGCATGGGAAACACTAAGCTGGACTCCATTTTATGATTACTATAATATTAACCCGTAAAGAGTAGTAATTATACTATTACTATTTTTTAGAAAAATATAAATGTGACTTTTTTTCAATTATTTACATTCAATTGTCATTATACTATAGCACACAAGAACGGCGCTTTTCTAGTCTTCCTTAAGTGTAAACATTATTTACGTAAACCTCATACTTTTCGAGTTATTTGATAAAACGTGATTTATAGAAGAAAAAAATTTTCAAATTTTTAATTGCACGAAAATTCGTCTAAATAGGTTTTACGGCATGAGAAACACGAATCTGGATTCCATTTTATGATTACTATAATATTAATCCGTAAAGAGTAGTAGTTATTATACTATTACTATTTCTTAGAAAAATATAAATGTGACATTTTTTCAATTATTTACATTCAATTGTCATTGTACTATAGCTCACAATATCGGCCCTTTTTTACTCTTCCTTATGTATAAATATTATTTACGTAAACCTCATACTTTTCGAGTTATTCGATAAAACGTGATTTATAGAAAAACTCCAAGGGGGGGACCCATGAAAATTTCTTGACACTTTTTCAATTTTTTAATTTCAAGAAAATTCGTCTAATTAGGTTCTACGGCATGGAAAACACGAATCTGGACTCCATTTTATGATTACTATAATATTAACCCGTAAAGAGTAGTAATTATACTATTACTATTTCTTAGAAAAATATAAATGTGACTTTTTTTCAATTATTTACATTCAATTGTCATTATACTATAGCACACAAGAACGGCCCTTTTATACTCTTCCTTAAGTGTAAACATTATTTACGTAAACCTCATACTTTTCGAGTTATTTGATAAAACGTGATTTATAGAAGAAAAAAATTTTTCAAATTTTTAATTGCATGAAAATTCGTCTAAATAGCTTCTACGGCATGAGAAACACGAATCTAGACTCCATTTTATGATTACTATAATATTAATCCGTAAAGAGTAGTAGTTATTATACTATTACTATTTCTTAGAAAAATATTAATGTGACATTTTTTCAATTATTTACATTCAATTGTCATTATACTATAGCTCACAATATCGGCCCTTTTTTACTCTTCCTTATGTATAAATATTATTTACGTAAACCTCATACTTTTCGAGTTATTTGATAAATCGTGATTTATAGAAAAACTCCAAGGGGGGGACCCATGAAAATTTCTTGACACTTTTTCAATTTTTTAATTTCAAGAAAATTCGTCTAATTAGGTTCTACGGCATGGGAAACACGAATCTGGACTCCATTTTATGATTACTATAATATTAACCCGTAAAGAGTAGTAATTATACTATTACTATTTCTTAGAAAAATATAAATGACTTTTTTTCAATTTTTTACATTCAATTGTCATTATACTATAGCACACAAGAACGGCCCTTTTCTACTCTTCCTTAAGTGTAAACATTATTTACGTAAACCTCATACTTTTCGAGTTATTTGATAAAACGTGATTTATAGAAAAACTCCAAGGGGGGGACCCATGAAAATTTCTTGACACTTTTTCAATTTTTTAATTTCAAGAAAATTCGTCTAATTAGGTTCTACGGCATGGGAAACACGAATCTGGACTCCATTTTATGATTACTATAATATTAACCCGTAAAGAGTAGTAATTATACTATTACTATTTCTTAGAAAAATATAAATGTGACTTTTTTTCAATTATTTACATTCAATTGTCATTATACTATAGCACACAAGAACGGCCTTTTTCTACTCTTCCTTAAGTGTAAACATTATTTACGTAAACCTCATACTTTTCGAGTTATTTGATAAAACGTGATTTATAGAAGAAAAAAAATTTCAATTTTTTAATTGCATGAAAATTCGTCTAAATAGGTTATACGGCATGAGAAACAAGAATCTGGACTCCATTTTATGATTACTATAATATTAACCCGTAAAGAGTAGTAATTATACTATTACTATTTCTTAGAAAAATATAAATGTGACTCTTTTTCAATTATTTACATTCAATTGTCATTATACTATAGCACACAAGAACGGCCCTTTTCTACTCTTCCTTAAGTGTAAACATTATTTACGTAAACCTCATACTTTTCGAGTTATTTGATAAAACGTGATTTATAGAAGAAAAAAAATTTCAAATTTTTAATTGCACGAAAATTCGTCTAAATAGGTTCTACGGCATGAGAAACACGAATCTGGACTCTATTTTATGATTACTATAATATTAACCCGTAAAGAGTAGTAATTATACTATTATTATTTCTTAGAAAAATATAAATGTGACTTTTTTTCAATCATTTACATTCAATTGTCATTATACTATAACACACAAGAACGGCCTTTTTCTACTCTTCCTTAAGTGTAAACATTATTTACGTAAACCTCATACTTTTCGAGTTATTTGATAAAACGTGATTTATAGAAGAAAAAAAATTTCAAATTTTTAATTGCACGAAAATTCGTCTAAATAGGTTCTACGGCATGAGAAACACGAAGCTGGACTCCATTTTATGATTACTATAATATTAACCCATAAAGAGTAGTAATTATACTATTACTATTTCTTAGAAAAATATAAATGTGACTTTTTTTCAATTATTTACATTCAATTGTCATTATACTATAACACACAAGAACGGCCTTTTTCTACTCTTCCTTAAGTGTAAACATTATTTACGTAAACCTCATACTTTTCGAGTTATTTGATAAAACGTGATTTATAGAAGAAAAAAAATTTCAAATTTTTAATTGCACGAAAATTCGTCTAAATAGGTTCTACGGCATGAGAAACACGAAGCTGGACTCCATTTTATGATTACTATAATATTAACCCGTTAAGAGTAGTAATTATACTATTACTATTTCTTAGAAAAATATAAATGTGACTTTTTTTCAATTATTTACATTCAATTGTCATTATACTATAGCACACAAGAACGGCCCTTTTCTAGTCTTCCTTAAGTGTAAACATTATTTACGTAAACCTCATACTTTTCGAGTTATTTTATAAAACGTGATTTATAGAAGAAAAAAAATTTCAAATTTTTAATTGCACGAAAATTCGTCTAAATAGGTTTTACGGCATGAGAAACACGAATCTGGATTCCATTTTATGATTACTATAATATTAATCCGTAAAGAGTAGTAGTTATTATACTATTACTATTTCTTAGAAAAATATAAATGTGACATTTTTTCAATTATTTACATTCAATTGTCATTATACTATAGCTCACAATATCGGCCCTTTTTTACTCTTCCTTATGTATAAATATTATTTACGTAAACCTCATACTTTTCGAGTTATTTGATAAAACGTGATTTATAGAAAAACTCCAAGGGGGGGACCCATGAAAATTTCTTGACACTTTTTCAATTTTTTAATTTCAAGAAAATTCGTCTAATTAGGTTCTACGGCATGGGAAACACGAATCTGGACTCCATTTTATGATTACTATAATATTAACCCGTAAAGAGTAGTAATAATACTATTACTATTTCTTAGAAAAATATAAATGTGACTCTTTTTCAATTATTTACATTCAATTGTCATTATACTATAGCACACAAGAACGGCCCTTTTCTACTCTTCCTTAAGTGTAAACATTATTTACGTAAACCTCATACTTTTCGAGTTATTTGATAAAACGTGATTTATAGAAAAAAATATTTTAATTGCACGAAAATTCGTCTAAATACGTTCTACGGCATGAGAAACACGAATCTGGACTCCATTTTATGATTACTATAATATTAACCCGTAAATAGTAGTAGTTATTATACTATTACTATTTCTTAGAAAAATATAAATGTGACATATTTTCAATTATTTACATTCAATTGTCATTATACTATAGCTCACAAGAACGGCCCTTATTTTACTCTTCCTTATGTATTAATATTATTTACGTAAACCTCATACTTTTCGATTTATTTGATAAAACGTGATTTATAGAAAAACTCCAAGGGGGGGACCCATGAAAATTTCTTGACACTTTTTCAATTTTTTAATTTCACGAAAATTCGTCTAATTAGGTTCTACGGCATGAGAAACACGAATCTGGACTCCATTTTATGATTACTATAATATTAAGCCGTAAAGAGTAGTAATTATACTATTACTTATTTCTTAGAAAAATATAAATGTGACTTTTTTTTTCAATTATTTACATTCAATTGTCATTATACCATAGCACACAAGAACGGCCCTTTTCTACTCTTCCTTAAGTGTAAACATTATTTACGTAAACCTCATACTTTTCGAGTTATTTGATAAAACGTGGTTTATAGAAGAAAAAAAAATTCATTTTTTTAATTGCACGAAAATTCGTCTAAATAGGTTCTACGGCATGAGAAACACGAATCTGGACTCCATTTTATGATTACTATAATATTAACCCGTAAAGAGTAGTAATTATACTATTACTATTTCTTAGAAAAATATAAATGACTTTTTTTCAATTTTTTACATTCAATTGTCATTATACTATAGCACACAAGAACGGCCCTTTTCTACTCTTCCTTAAGTGTAAACATTATTTACGTAAACCTCATACTTTTCGAGTTATTTGATAAAACGTGATTTATAGAAGAAAAAAAATTTCAAATTTTTAATTGCACGAAAATTCGTCTAAATAGGTTCTACGGCATGAGAAACACGAATCTGGACTCCATTTTATGATTACTATAATATTAACCCGTAAAGAGTAGTAATTATACTATTATTATTTCTTAGAAAAATATAAATGTGACTTTTTTTCAATCATTTACATTCAATTGTCATTATACTATAACACACAAGAACGGCCTTTTTCTACTCTTCCTTAAGTGTAAACATTATTTACGTAAACCTCATACTTTTCGAGTTATTTGATAAAACGTGATTTATAGAAGAAAAAAAATTTCAAATTTTTAATTGCACGAAAATTCGTCTAAATAGGTTCTACGGCATGAGAAACACGAAGCTGGACTCCATTTTATGATTACTATAATATTAACCCATAAAGAGTAGTAATTATACTATTACTATTTCATAGAAAAATATAAATGTGACTTTTTTTCAATTATTTACATTCAATTGTCATTATACTATAGCACACAAGAACGGCCCTTTTCTAGTCTTCCTTAAGTGTAAACATTATTTACGTAAACTTCATACTTTTCGAGTTATTTGATAAAACGTGATTTATAGAAGAAAAAAATGTTCAAATTTTTAATTGCACGAAAATTCGTCTAAATAGGTTTTACGGCATGAGAAACACGAATCTGGATTCCATTTTATGATTACTATAATATTAATCCGTAAAGAGTAGTAGTTATTATACTATTACTATTTCTTAGAAAAATATAAATGTGACATTTTTTCAATTATTTACATTCAATTGTCATTATACTATAGCTCACAATATCGGCCCTTTTTTACTCTTCCTTATGTATAATTATTATTTACGTAAACCTCATACTTTTCGAGTTATTTGATAAAACGTGATTTATAGAAAAACTCCAAGGGGGGGACCCATGAAAATTTCTTGACACTTTTTCAATTTTTTAATTTCAAGAAAATTCGTCTAATTAGGTTCTACGGCATGGGAAACACGAATCTGGACTCCATTTTATGATTACTATAATATTAATCCGTAAAGAGTAGTAATTATACTATTACTATTTCTTAGAAAAATATAAATGACTTTTTTTCAATTTTTTACATTCAATTGTCATTATACTATAGCACACAAGAACGGCCCTTTTCTACTCTTCCTTAAGTGTAAACATTATTTACGTAAACCTCATACTTTTCGAGTTATTTGATAAAACGTGATTTATAGAAGAAAAAAAATTTCATATTTCGTCTAAATAGGTTCTACGGCATGAGAAACACGAAGCTGGACTCCATTTTATGATTACTATAATATTAACCCGTAAAGAGTAGTAATTATACTATTACTATTTCTTAGAAAAATATAAATGTGACTTTTTTTCAATCATTTACATTCAATTGTCATTATACTATAACACACAAGAACGGCCTTTTTCTACTCTTCCTTAAGTGTAAACATTATTTACGTAAACCTCATACTTTTCGAGTTATTTGATAAAACGTGATTTATAGAAGAAAAAAAATTTCAAATTTTTAATTGCACGAAAATTCGTCTAAATAGGTTCTACGGCATGAGAAACACGAAGCTGGACTCCATTTTATGATTACTATAATATTAACCCGTAAAGAGTAGTAATTGTACTATTACTATTTCTTAGAAAAATATAAATGTGACTTTTTTTCAATCATTTACATTCAATTGTCATTATACTATAACACACAAGAACGGCCTTTTTCTACTCTTCCTTAAGTGTAAACATTATTTACGTAAACCTCATACTTTTCGAGTTATTTGATAAAACGTGATTTATAGAAGAAAAAAAATTTCAAATTTTTAATTGCACGAAAATTCGTCTAAATAGGTTCTACGGCATGAGAAACACGAAGCTGGACTCCATTTTATGATTACTATAATATTAACCCGTAAAGAGTAGTAATTATACTATTACTATTTCTTAGAAAAATATAAATGTGACTTTTTTTCAATTATTTACATTCAATTGTCATTATACTATAGCACACAAGAACGGCCCTTTTCTAGTCTTCCTTAAGTGTAAACATTATTTACGTAAACCTCATACTTTTCGAGTTATTTGATAAAACGTGATTTATAGAAGAAAAAAAATTTCAAATTTTTAATTGCACGAAAATTCGTCTAAATAGGTTTTACGGCATGAGAAACACGAATCTGGATTCCATTTTATGATTACTATAATATTAATCCGTAAAGAGTAGTAGTTATTATACTATTACTATTTCTTAGAAAAATATAAATGTGACATTTTTTCAATTATTTACATTCAATTGTCATTATACTATAGCTCACAATATCGGCCCTTTTTTACTCTTCCTTATGTATAAATATTATTTACGTAAACCTCATACTTTTCGAGTTATTTGATAAAACGTGATTTATAGAAAAACTCCAAGGGGGGGACCCATGAAAATTTCTTGACACTTTTTCAATTTTTTAATTTCAAGAAAATTCGTCTAATTAGGTTCTACGGCATGGGAAACACGAATCTGGACTCCATTTTATGATTACTATAATATTAACCCGTAAAGAGTAGTAATTATACTATTACTATTTCTTAGAAAAATATAAATGACTTTTTTTCAATTTTTTACATTCAATTGTCATTATACTATAGCACACAAGAACGGCCCTTTTCTACTCTTCCTTAAGTGTAAACATTATTTACGTAAACCTCATACTTTTCGAGTTATTTGATAAAACGTGATTTATAGAAGAAAAAAAATTTCAAATTTTTAATTGCACGAAAATTCGTCTAAATAGGTTCTACGGCATGAGAAACACGAAGCTGGACTCCATTTTATGATTACTATAATATTAACCCGTAAAGAGTAGTAATTATACTATTACTATTTCTTAGAAAAATATAAATGTGACTTTTTTTCAATCATTTACATTCAATTGTCATTATACTATAACACACAAGAACGGCCTTTTTCTACTCTTCCTTAAGTGTAAACATTATTTACGTAAACCTCATACTTTTCGAGTTATTTGATAAAACGTGATTTATAGAAGAAAAAAAATTTCAAATTTTTAATTGCACGAAAATTCGTCTAAATAGGTTCTACGGCATGAGAAACACGAAGCTGGACTCCATTTTATGATTACTATAATATTAACCCGTTAAGAGTAGTAATTATACTATTACTATTTCTTAGAAAAATATAAATGTGACTTTTTTTCAATTATTTACATTCAATTGTCATTATACTATAGCACACAAGAACGGCCCTTTTCTAGTCTTCCTTAAGTGTAAACATTATTTACGTAAACCTCATACTTTTCGAGTTATTTGATAAAACGTGATTTATAGAAGAAAAAAAATTTCAAATTTTTAATTGCACGAAAATTCGTCTAAATAGGTTTTACGGCATGAGAAACACGAATCTGGATTCCATTTTATGATTACTATAATATTAATCCGTAAAGAGTAGTAGTTATTATACTATTACTATTTCTTAGAAAAATATAAATGTGACATTTTTTCAATTATTTACATTCAATTGTCATTATACTATAGCTCACAATATCGGCCCTTTTTTACTCTTCCTTATGTATAAATATTATTTACGTAAACCTCATACTTTTCGAGTTATTTGATAAAACGTGATTTATAGAAAAACTCCAAGGGGGGGACCCATGAAAATTTCTTGACACTTTTTCAATTTTTTAATTTCAAGAAAATTCGTCTAATTAGGTTCTACGGCATGGGAAACACGAATCTGGACTCCATTTTATGATTACTATAATATTAACCCGTAAAGAGTAGTAATAATACTATTACTATTTCTTAGAAAAATATAAATGTGACTCTTTTTCAATTATTTACATTCAATTGTCATTATACTATAGCACACAAGAACGGCCCTTTTCTACTCTTCCTTAAGTGTAAACATTATTTACGTAAACCTCATACTTTTCGAGTTATTTGATAAAACGTGATTTATAGAAAAAAATATTTTAATTGCACGAAAATTCGTCTAAATACGTTCTACGGCATGAGAAACACGAATCTGGACTCCATTTTATGATTACTATAATATTAACCCGTAAATAGTAGTAGTTATTATACTATTACTATTTCTTAGAAAAATATAAATGTGACATATTTTCAATTATTTACATTCAATTGTCATTATACTATAGCTCACAAGAACGGCCCTTATTTTACTCTTCCTTATGTATAAATATTATTTACGTAAACCTCATACTTTTCGATTTATTTGATAAAACGTGATTTATAGAAAAACTCCAAGGGGGGGACCCATGAAAATTTCTTGACACTTTTTCAATTTTTTAATTTCACGAAAATTCGTCTAATTAGGTTCTACGGCATGAGAAACACGAATCTGGACTCCATTTTATGATTACTATAATATTAAGCCGTAAAGAGTAGTAATTATACTATTACTTATTTCTTAGAAAAATATAAATGTGACTTTTTTTTTCAATTATTTACATTCAATTGTCATTATACCATAGCACACAAGAACGGCCCTTTTCTACTCTTCCTTAAGTGTAAACATTATTTACGTAAACCTCATACTTTTCGAGTTATTTGATAAAACGTGGTTTATAGAAGAAAAAAAAATTCATTTTTTTAATTGCACGAAAATTCGTCTAAATAGGTTCTACGGCATGAGAAACACGAATCTGGACTCCATTTTATGATTACTATAATATTAACCCGTAAAGAATAGTAATTATACTATTACTATTTCTTAGAAAAATATAAATGACTTTTTTTCAATTTTTTACATTCAATTGTCATTATACTATAGCACACAAGAACGGCCCTTTTCTACTCTTCCTTAAGTGTAAACATTATTTACGTAAACCTCATACTTTTCGAGTTATTTGATAAAACGTGATTTATAGAAGAAAAAAAATTTCAAATTTTTAATTGCACGAAAATTCGTCTAAATAGGTTCTACGGCATGAGAAACACGAATCTGGACTCCATTTTATGATTACTATAATATTAACCCGTAAAGAGTAGTAATTATACTATTATTATTTCTTAGAAAAATATAAATGTGACTTTTTTTCAATCATTTACATTCAATTGTCATTATACTATAACACACAAGAACGGCCTTTTTCTACTCTTCCTTAAGTGTAAACATTATTTACGTAAACCTCATACTTTTCGAGTTATTTGATAAAACGTGATTTATAGAAGAAAAAAAATTTCAAATTTTTAATTGCACGAAAATTCGTCTAAATAGGTTCTACGGCATGAGAAACACGAAGCTGGACTCCATTTTATGATTACTATAATATTAACCCATAAAGAGTAGTAATTATACTATTACTATTTCATAGAAAAATATAAATGTGACTTTTTTTCAATTATTTACATTCAATTGTCATTATACTATAGCACACAAGAACGGCCCTTTTCTAGTCTTCCTTAAGTGTAAACATTATTTACGTAAACTTCATACTTTTCGAGTTATTTGATAAAACGTGATTTATAGAAGAAAAAAATGTTCAAATTTTTAATTGCACGAAAATTCGTCTAAATAGG
This sequence comes from Cancer borealis, assembly GCA_036785275.1. Taxonomy (NCBI): domain Eukaryota; kingdom Metazoa; phylum Arthropoda; class Malacostraca; order Decapoda; family Cancridae; genus Cancer; species Cancer borealis. Next base: position 181,038 of record JAXIVD010000128.1, on the reverse strand, counting down.
TTTTACGGCATGAGAAACACGAATCTGGATTCCATTTTATGATTACTATAATATTAATCCGTAAAGAGTAGTAGTTATTATACTATTACTATTTCTTAGAAAAATATAAATGTGACATTTTTTCAATTATTTACATTCAATTGTCATTATACTATAGCTCACAATATCGGCCCTTTTTTACTCTTCCTTATGTATAATTATTATTTACGTAAACCTCATACTTTTCGAGTTATTTGATAAAACGTGATTTATAGAAAAACTCCAAGGGGGGGACCCATGAAAATTTCTTGACACTTTTTCAATTTTTTAATTTCAAGAAAATTCGTCTAATTAGGTTCTACGGCATGGGAAACACGAATCTGGACTCCATTTTATGATTACTATAATATTAATCCGTAAAGAGTAGTAATTATACTATTACTATTTCTTAGAAAAATATAAATGACTTTTTTTCAATTTTTTACATTCAATTGTCATTATACTATAGCACACAAGAACGGCCCTTTTCTACTCTTCCTTAAGTGTAAACATTATTTACGTAAACCTCATACTTTTCGAGTTATTTGATAAAACGTGATTTATAGAAGAAAAAAAATTTCAAATTTCGTCTAAATAGGTTCTACGGCATGAGAAACACGAAGCTGGACTCCATTTTATGATTACTATAATATTAACCCGTAAAGAGTAGTAATTATACTATTACTATTTCTTAGAAAAATATAAATGTGACTTTTTTTCAATCATTTACATTCAATTGTCATTATACTATAACACACAAGAACGGCCTTTTTCTACTCTTCCTTAAGTGTAAACATTATTTACGTAAACCTCATACTTTTCGAGTTATTTGATAAAACGTGATTTATAGAAGAAAAAAAATTTCAAATTTTTAATTGCACGAAAATTCGTCTAAATAGGTTCTACGGCATGAGAAACACGAAGCTGGACTCCATTTTATGATTACTATAATATTAACCCGTAAAGAGTAGTAATTGTACTATTACTATTTCTTAGAAAAATATAAATGTGACTTTTTTTCAATCATTTACATTCAATTGTCATTATACTATAACACACAAGAACGGCCTTTTTCTACTCTTCCTTAAGTGTAAACATTATTTACGTAAACCTCATACTTTTCGAGTTATTTGATAAAACGTGATTTATAGAAGAAAAAAAATTTCAAATTTTTAATTGCACGAAAATTCGTCTAAATAGGTTCTACGGCATGAGAAACACGAAGCTGGACTCCATTTTATGATTACTATAATATTAACCCGTAAAGAGTAGTAATTATACTATTACTATTTCTTAGAAAAATATAAATGTGACTTTTTTTCAATTATTTACATTCAATTGTCATTATACTATAGCACACAAGAACGGCCCTTTTCTAGTCTTCCTTAAGTGTAAACATTATTTACGTAAACCTCATACTTTTCGAGTTATTTGATAAAACGTGATTTATAGAAGAAAAAAAATTTCAAATTTTTAATTGCACGAAAATTCGTCTAAATAGGTTTTACGGCATGAGAAACACGAATCTGGATTCCATTTTATGATTACTATAATATTAATCCGTAAAGAGTAGTAGTTATTATACTATTACTATTTCTTAGAAAAATATAAATGTGACATTTTTTCAATTATTTACATTCAATTGTCATTATACTATAGCTCACAATATCGGCCCTTTTTTACTCTTCCTTATGTATAAATATTATTTACGTAAACCTCATACTTTTCGAGTTATTTGATAAAACGTGATTTATAGAAAAACTCCAAGGGGGGGACCCATGAAAATTTCTTGACACTTTTTCAATTTTTTAATTTCAAGAAAATTCGTCTAATTAGGTTCTACGGCATGGGAAACACGAATCTGGACTCCATTTTATGATTACTATAATATTAACCCGTAAAGAGTAGTAATTATACTATTACTATTTCTTAGAAAAATATAAATGACTTTTTTTCAATTTTTTACATTCAATTGTCATTATACTATAGCACACAAGAACGGCCCTTTTCTACTCTTCCTTAAGTGTAAACATTATTTACGTAAACCTCATACTTTTCGAGTTATTTGATAAAACGTGATTTATAGAAGAAAAAAAATTTCAAATTTTTAATTGCACGAAAATTCGTCTAAATAGGTTCTACGGCATGAGAAACACGAAGCTGGACTCCATTTTATGATTACTATAATATTAACCCGTAAAGAGTAGTAATTATACTATTACTATTTCTTAGAAAAATATAAATGTGACTTTTTTTCAATCATTTACATTCAATTGTCATTATACTATAACACACAAGAACGGCCTTTTTCTACTCTTCCTTAAGTGTAAACATTATTTACGTAAACCTCATACTTTTCGAGTTATTTGATAAAACGTGATTTATAGAAGAAAAAAAATTTCAAATTTTTAATTGCACGAAAATTCGTCTAAATAGGTTCTACGGCATGAGAAACACGAAGCTGGACTCCATTTTATGATTACTATAATATTAACCCGTTAAGAGTAGTAATTATACTATTACTATTTCTTAGAAAAATATAAATGTGACTTTTTTTCAATTATTTACATTCAATTGTCATTATACTATAGCACACAAGAACGGCCCTTTTCTAGTCTTCCTTAAGTGTAAACATTATTTACGTAAACCTCATACTTTTCGAGTTATTTGATAAAACGTGATTTATAGAAGAAAAAAAATTTCAAATTTTTAATTGCACGAAAATTCGTCTAAATAGGTTTTACGGCATGAGAAACACGAATCTGGATTCCATTTTATGATTACTATAATATTAATCCGTAAAGAGTAGTAGTTATTATACTATTACTATTTCTTAGAAAAATATAAATGTGACATTTTTTCAATTATTTACATTCAATTGTCATTATACTATAGCTCACAATATCGGCCCTTTTTTACTCTTCCTTATGTATAAATATTATTTACGTAAACCTCATACTTTTCGAGTTATTTGATAAAACGTGATTTATAGAAAAACTCCAAGGGGGGGACCCATGAAAATTTCTTGACACTTTTTCAATTTTTTAATTTCAAGAAAATTCGTCTAATTAGGTTCTACGGCATGGGAAACACGAATCTGGACTCCATTTTATGATTACTATAATATTAACCCGTAAAGAGTAGTAATTATACTATTACTATTTCTTAGAAAAATATAAATGTGACTTTTTTTCAATTATTTACATTCAATTGTCATTATACTATAGCACACAAGAACGGCCTTTTTCTACTCTTCCTTAAGTGTAAACATTATTTACGTAAACCTCATACTTTTCGAGTTATTTGATAAAACGTGATTTATAGAAGAAAAAAAATTTCAATTTTTTAATTGCATGAAAATTCGTCTAAATAGGTTATACGGCATGAGAAACAAGAATCTGGACTCCATTTTATGATTACTATAATATTAACCCGTAAAGAGTAGTAATTATACTATTACTATTTCTTAGAAAAATATAAATGTGACTCTTTTTCAATTATTTACATTCAATTGTCATTATACTATAGCACACAAGAACGGCCCTTTTCTACTCTTCCTTAAGTGTAAACATTATTTACGTAAACCTCATACTTTTCGAGTTATTTGATAAAACGTGATTTATAGAAGAAAAAAAATTTCAAATTTTTAATTGCACGAAAATTCGTCTAAATAGGTTCTACGGCATGAGAAACACGAATCTGGACTCTATTTTATGATTACTATAATATTAACCCGTAAAGAGTAGTAATTATACTATTATTATTTCTTAGAAAAATATAAATGTGACTTTTTTTCAATCATTTACATTCAATTGTCATTATACTATAACACACAAGAACGGCCTTTTTCTACTCTTCCTTAAGTGTAAACATTATTTACGTAAACCTCATACTTTTCGAGTTATTTGATAAAACGTGATTTATAGAAGAAAAAAAATTTCAAATTTTTAATTGCACGAAAATTCGTCTAAATAGGTTCTACGGCATGAGAAACACGAAGCTGGACTCCATTTTATGATTACTATAATATTAACCCATAAAGAGTAGTAATTATACTATTACTATTTCTTAGAAAAATATAAATGTGACTTTTTTTCAATTATTTACATTCAATTGTCATTATACTATAACACACAAGAACGGCCTTTTTCTACTCTTCCTTAAGTGTAAACATTATTTACGTAAACCTCATACTTTTCGAGTTATTTGATAAAACGTGATTTATAGAAGAAAAAAAATTTCAAATTTTTAATTGCACGAAAATTCGTCTAAATAGGTTCTACGGCATGAGAAACACGAAGCTGGACTCCATTTTATGATTACTATAATATTAACCCGTTAAGAGTAGTAATTATACTATTACTATTTCTTAGAAAAATATAAATGTGACTTTTTTTCAATTATTTACATTCAATTGTCATTATACTATAGCACACAAGAACGGCCCTTTTCTAGTCTTCCTTAAGTGTAAACATTATTTACGTAAACCTCATACTTTTCGAGTTATTTGATAAAACGTGATTTATAGAAGAAAAAAAATTTCAAATTTTTAATTGCACGAAAATTCGTCTAAATAGGTTTTACGGCATGAGAAACACGAATCTGGATTCCATTTTATGATTACTATAATATTAATCCGTAAAGAGTAGTAGTTATTATACTATTACTATTTCTTAGAAAAATATAAATGTGACATTTTTTCAATTATTTACATTCAATTGTCATTATACTATAGCTCACAATATCGGCCCTTTTTTACTCTTCCTTATGTATAAATATTATTTACGTAAACCTCATACTTTTCGAGTTATTTGATAAAACGTGATTTATAGAAAAACTCCAAGGGGGGGACCCATGAAAATTTCTTGACACTTTTTCAATTTTTTAATTTCAAGAAAATTCGTCTAATTAGGTTCTACGGCATGGGAAACACGAATCTGGACTCCATTTTATGATTACTATAATATTAACCCGTAAAGAGTAGTAATTATACTATTACTATTTCTTAGAAAAATATAAATGTGACTTTTTTTCAATTATTTACATTCAATTGTCATTATACTATAGCACACAAGAACGGCCTTTTTCTACTCTTCCTTAAGTGTAAACATTATTTACGTAAACCTCATACTTTTCGAGTTATTTGATAAAACGTGATTTATAGAAGAAAAAAAATTTCAATTTTTTAATTGCATGAAAATTCGTCTAAATAGGTTATACGGCATGAGAAACAAGAATCTGGACTCCATTTTATGATTACTATAATATTAACCCGTAAAGAGTAGTAATTATACTATTACTATTTCTTAGAAAAATATAAATGTGACTCTTTTTCAATTATTTACATTCAATTGTCATTATACTATAGCACACAAGAACGGCCCTTTTCTACTCTTCCTTAAGTGTAAACATTATTTACGTAAACCTCATACTTTTCGAGTTATTTGATAAAACGTGATTTATAGAAGAAAAAAAATTTCAAATTTTTAATTGCACGAAAATTCGTCTAAATAGGTTCTACGGCATGAGAAACACGAATCTGGACTCTATTTTATGATTACTATAATATTAACCCGTAAAGAGTAGTAATTATACTATTATTATTTCTTAGAAAAATATAAATGTGACTTTTTTTCAATCATTTACATTCAATTGTCATTATACTATAACACACAAGAACGGCCTTTTTCTACTCTTCCTTAAGTGTAAACATTATTTACGTAAACCTCATACTTTTCGAGTTATTTGATAAAACGTGATTTATAGAAGAAAAAAAATTTCAAATTTTTAATTGCACGAAAATTCGTCTAAATAGGTTCTACGGCATGAGAAACACGAAGCTGGACTCCATTTTATGATTACTATAATATTAACCCATAAAGAGTAGTAATTATACTATTACTATTTCTTAGAAAAATATAAATGTGACTTTTTTTCAATTATTTACATTCAATTGTCATTATACTATAGCACACAAGAACGGCCCTTTTCTAGTCTTCCTTAAGTGTAAACATTATTTACGTAAACCTCATACTTTTCGAGTTATTTGATAAAATGTGATTTATAGAAGAAAAAAATTTTCAAATTTTTAATTGCACGAAAATTCGTCTAAATAGGTTTTACGGCATGAGAAACACGAATCTGGATTCCATTTTATGATTACTATAATATTAATCCGTAAAGAGTAGTAGTTATTATACTATTACTATTTCTTAGAAAAATATAAATGTGACATTTTTTCAATTATTTACATTCAATTGTCATTATACTATAGCTCACAATATCGGCCCTTTTTTACTCTTCCTTATGTATAAATATTATTTACGTAAACCTCATACTTTTCGAGTTATTTGATAAAACGTGATTTATAGAAAAACTCCAAGGGGGGGACCCATGAAAATTTCTTGACACTTTTTCAATTTTTTAATTTCAAGAAAATTCGTCTAATTAGGTTCTACGGCATGGGAAACACGAATCTGGACTCCATTTTATGATTACTATAATATTAACCCGTAAAGAGTAGTAATTATACTATTACTATTTCTTAGAAAAATATAAATGACTTTTTTTCAATTATTTACATTCAATTGTCATTATACTATAGCACAAGAGAACGGCCTTTTTCTACTCTTCCTTAAGTGTAAACATTATTTACGTAAACCTCATACTTTTCGAGTTATTTGATAAAACGTGATTTATAGAAGAAAAAAAATTTCAATTTTTTAATTGCATGAAAATTCGTCTAAATAGGTTATACGGCATGAGAAACAAGAATCTGGACTCCATTTTATGATTACTATAATATTAACCCGTAAAGAGTAGTAATTATACTATTACTATTTCTTAGAAAAATATAAATGTGACTCTTTTTCAATTATTTACATTCAATTGTCATTATACTATAGCACACAAGAACGGCCCTTTTCTACTCTTCCTTAAGTGTAAACATTATTTACGTAAACCTCATACTTTTCGAGTTATTTGATAAAACGTGATTTATAGAAAAAAATATTTTAATTGCACGAAAATTCGTCTAAATACGTTCTACGGCATGAGAAACACGAATCTGGACTCCATTTTATGATTACTATAATATTAACCCGTAAATAGTAGTAGTTATTATACTATTACTATTTCTTAGAAAAATATAAATGTGACATAATTTCAATTATTTACATTCAATTGTCATTATACTATAGCTCACAAGAACGGCCCTTATTTTACTCTTCCTTATGTATAAATATTATTTACGTAAACCTCATACTTTTCGATTTATTTGATAAAACGTGATTTATAGAAAAACTCCAAGGGGGGACCCATGAAAATTTCTTGACACTTTTTCAATTTTTTAATTTCACGAAAATTCGTCTAATTAGGTTCTACGGCATGAGAAACACGAATCTGGACTCCATTTTATGATTACTATAATATTAAGCCGTAAAGAGTAGTAATTATACTATTACTTATTTCTTAGAAAAATATAAATGTGACTTTTTTTTTCAATTATTTACATTCAATTGTCATTATACTATAGCACACAAGAACGGCCCTTTTCTACTCTTCCTTAAGTGTAAACATTATTTACGTAAACCTCATACTTTTCCAGTTATTTGATAAAACGCGGTTTATAGAAGAAAAAAAAATTCATTTTTTTAATTGCACGAAAATTCGTCTAAATAGGTTCTACGGCATGAGAAACACGAATCTGGACTCCATTTTATGATTACTATAATATTAACCCGTAAAGAGTAGTAATTATACTATTACTATTTCTTAGAAAAATATAAATGACTTTTTTTCAATTTTTTACATTCAATTGTCATTATACTATAGCACACAAGAACGGCCCTTTTCTACTCTTCCTTAAGTGTAAACATTATTTACGTAAACCTCATACTTTTCGAGTTATTTGATAAAACGTGATTTATAGAAGAAAAAAAATTTCAAATTTCGTCTAAATAGGTTCTACGGCATGAGAAACACGAAGCTGGACTCCATTTTATGATTACTATAATATTAACCCGTAAAGAGTAGTAATTATACTATTACTATTTCTTAGAAAAATATAAATGTGACTTTTTTTCAATCATTTACATTCAATTGTCATTATACTATAACACACAAGAACGGCCTTTTTCTACTCTTCCTTAAGTGTAAACATTATTTACGTAAACCTCATACTTTTCGAGTTATTTGATAAAACGTGATTTATAGAAGAAAAAAAATTTCAAATTTTTAATTGCACGAAAATTCGTCTAAATAGGTTCTACGGCATGAGAAACACGAAGCTGGACTCCATTTTATGATTACTATAATATTAACCCGTAAAGAGTAGTAATTGTACTATTACTATTTCTTAGAAAAATATAAATGTGACTTTTTTTCAATCATTTACATTCAATTGTCATTATACTATAACACACAAGAACGGCCTTTTTCTACTCTTCCTTAAGTGTAAACATTATTTACGTAAACCTCATACTTTTCGAGTTATTTGATAAAACGTGATTTATAGAAGAAAAAAAATTTCAAATTTTTAATTGCACGAAAATTCGTCTAAATAGGTTCTACGGCATGAGAAACACGAAGCTGGACTCCATTTTATGATTACTATAATATTAACCCGTAAAGAGTAGTAATTATACTATTACTATTTCTTAGAAAAATATAAATGTGACTTTTTTTCAATTATTTACATTCAATTGTCATTATACTATAGCACACAAGAACGGCCCTTTTCTAGTCTTCCTTAAGTGTAAACATTATTTACGTAAACCTCATACTTTTCGAGTTATTTGATAAAACGTGATTTATAGAAGAAAAAAAATTTCAAATTTTTAATTGCACGAAAATTCGTCTAAATAGGTTTTACGGCATGAGAAACACGAATCTGGATTCCATTTTATGATTACTATAATATTAATCCGTAAAGAGTAGTAGTTATTATACTATTACTATTTCTTAGAAAAATATAAATGTGACATTTTTTCAATTATTTACATTCAATTGTCATTATACTATAGCTCACAATATCGGCCCTTTTTTACTCTTCCTTATGTATAAATATTATTTACGTAAACCTCATACTTTTCGAGTTATTTGATAAAACGTGATTTATAGAAGAAAAAAAATTTCAAATTTTTAATTGCACGAAAATTCGTCTAAATAGGTTCTACGGCATGAGAAACACGAATCTGGACTCCATTTTATGATTACTATAATATTAACCCGTAAAGAGTAGTAATTATACTATTACTATTTCTTAGAAAAATATAAATGACTTTTTTTCAATTTTTTACATTCAATTGTCATTATACTATAGCACACAAGAACGGCCCTTTTCTACTCTTCCTTAAGTGTAAACATTATTTACGTAAACCTCATACTTTTCGAGTTATTTGATAAAACGTGATTTATAGAAGAAAAAAAAATTCAAATTTTTAATTGCACGAAAATTCGTCTAAATAGGTTCTACGGCATGAGAAACACGAATCTGGACTCCATTTTATGATTACTATAATATTAACCCGTAAAGAGTAGTAATTATACTATTACTATTTCCTAGAAAAATATAAATGTGACTTTTTTTCAATAATTTACATTCAATTGTCATTATACTATAACACACAAGAACGGCCTTTTTCTACTCTTCCTTAAGTGTAAATATTATTTACGTAAACCTCATACTTTTCGAGTTATTTGATAAAACGTGATTTATAGAAGAAAAAAAATTTCAAAATTTTAATTGCACGAAAATTCGTCTAAATAGGTTCGACGGCATGACAAACACAAATCTGGACTCCATTTTTTTATTACTATAATATTAACCCGTAAAGAGTAGTAATTATACTATTACTATTTCTTAGATAAATATAAATGTGACTTTTTTTCAATTATTTACATTCAATTGTCATTATACTATAGCACACAAGAACGGCCCTTTTCTAGTCTTCCTTAAGTGTAAACATTATTTACGTAAACCTCATACTTTTCGAGTTATTTGATAAAACGTGATTTATAGAAGAAAAAAATTTTCAAATTTTTAATTGCACGAAAATTCGTCTAAATAGGTTCTACGGCATGAGAAACACGAATCTGGACTCCATTTTATGATTACTATAATATTAACCCGTAAAGAGTAGTAATTATACTATTACTATTTCTTAGAAAAATATAAATGACTTTTTTTCAATTTTTTACATTCAATTGTCATTATACTATAGCACACAAGAACGGCCCTTTTCTACTCTTCCTTAAGTGTAAACATTATTTACGTAAACCTCATACTTTTCGAGTTATTTGATAAAACGTGATTTATAGAAGAAAAAAAATTTCAAATTTTTAATTGCACGAAAATTCGTCTAAATAGGTTCTACGGCATGAGAAACACGAATCTGGACTCCATTTTATGATTACTATAATATTAACCCGTAAAGAGTAGTAATTATACTATTACTATTTCCTAGAAAAATATAAATGTGACTTTTTTTCAATCATTTACATTCAATTGTCATTATACTATAACACACAAGAACGGCCTTTTTCTACTCTTCCTTAAGTGTAAACATTATTTACGTAAACCTCATACTTGTCGAGTTATTTGATAAAACGTGATTTATAGAAGAAAAAAAATTTCAAATTTTTAATTGCACGAAAATTCGTCTAAATAGGTTCTACGGCATGAGAAACACGAAGCTGGACTCCATTTTATGATTACTATAATATTAACCCATAAAGAGTAGTAATTATACTATTACTATTTCTTAGAAAAATATAAATGTGACTTTTTTTCAATTATTTACATTCAATTGTCATTATACTATAGCACACAAGAACGGCCCTTTTCTAGTCTTCCTTAAGTGTAAACATTATTTACGTAAACCTCTTACTTTTCGAGTTATTTGATAAAACGTGATTTATAGAAGAAAAAAATTTTCAAATTTTTAATTGCACGAAAATTCGTCTAAATAGGTTTTACGGCATGAGAAACACGAATCTGGATTCCATTTTATGATTACTATAATATTAATCCGTAAAGAGTAGTAGTTATTATACTATTACTATTTCTTAGAAAAATAAAAATGTGACATTTTTTCAATTATTTACATTCAATTGTCATTATACTATAGCTCACAATATCGGCCCTTTTTTACTCTTCCTTATGTATAAATATTATTTACGTAAACCTCATACTTTTCGAGTTATTTGATAAAACGTGATTTATAGAAAAACTCCAAGGGGGGGACCCATGAAAATTTCTTGACACTTTTTCAATTTTTTAATTTCAAGAAAATTCATCTAATTAGGTTCTACGGCATGGGAAACACGAATCTGGACTCCATTTTATGATTACTATAATATTAACCCGTAAAGAGTAGTAATTATACTATTACTATTTCTTAGAAAAATATAAATGACTTTTTTTCAATTTTTTACATTCAATTGTCATTATACTATAGCACACAAGAACGGCCCTTTTCTACTCTTCCTTAAGTGTAAACATTATTTACGTAAACCTCATACTTTTCGAGTTATTTGATAAAACGTGATTTATAGAAGAAAAAAAATTTCAAATTTTTAATTGCACGAAAATTCGTCTAAATAGGTTCTACGGCATGAGAAACACGAAGCTGGACTCCATTTTATGATTACTATAATATTAACCCGTAAAGAGTAGTAATTATACTATTACTATTTCTTAGAAAAATATAAATGTGACTTTTTTTCAATTATTTACATTCAATTGTCATTATACTATAGCACACAAGAACGGCCCTTTTCTAGTCTTCCTTAAGTGTAAACATTATTTACGTAAACCTCATACTTTTCGAGTTATTTGATAAAACGTGATTTATAGAAGAAAAAAAATTTCAAATTTTTAATTGCACGAAAATTCGTCTAAATAGGTTCTACGGCATGAGAAACACGAATCTGGACTCCATTTTATGATTACTATAATATTAACCCGTAAAGAGTAGTAATTATACTATTACTATTTCTTAGAAAAATATAAATGACTTTTTTTCAATTTTTTACATTCAATTGTCATTATACTATAGCACACAAGAACGGCCCTTTTCTACTCTTCCTTAAGTGTAAACATTATTTACGTAAACCTCATACTTTTCGAGTTATTTGATAAAACGTGATTTATAGAAGAAAAAAAATTTCAAATTTTTAATTGCACGAAAATTCGTCTAAATAGGTTCTACGGCATGAGAAACACGAATCTGGACTCCATTTTATGATTACTATAATATTAACCCATAAAGAGTAGTAATTATACTATTACTATTTCCTAGAAAAATATAAATGTGACTTTTTTTCAATAATTTACATTCAATTGTCATTATACTATAACACACAAGAACGGCCTTTTTCTACTCTTCCTTAAGTGTAAATATTATTTACGTAAACCTCATACTTTTCGAGTTATTTGATAAAACGTGATTTATAGAAGAAAAAAAATTTCAAATTTTTAATTGCACGAAAATTCGTCTAAATAGGTTCGACGGCATGACAAACACAAATCTGGACTCCATTTTTTTATTACTATAATATTAACCCGTAAAGAGTAGTAATTATACTATTACTATTTCTTAGATAAATATAAATGTGACTTTTTTTCAATTATTTACATTCAATTGTCATTATACTATAACACACAAGAACGGCCCTTTTCTACTCTTCCTTAAGTGTAAATATTATTTACGTAAACCTCATACTTTTCGAGTTATTTGATAAAACGTGATTTATAGAAGAAAAAAATGTTCAAAATTTTAATTGCACGAAAATTCGTCTATATAGGTTCTACGGCATGAGAAACGCGAATCTGGACTCCATTTTATGATTACTATAATATTAACCCGTAAAGAGTAGTAATTATACTATTATTATTTCTTAGAAAAATATAAATGTGACTTTTTTTCAATTATTTACATTCAATTGTCATTATACTATAGCACACAAGAACGGCCCTTTTCTACTCTTCCTTAAGTGTAAACATTATTTACGTAAACCTCATACTTTTCGAGTTATTTGATCAAACGTGATTTATAGAAGAAAAAAAAAATTCAAATTTTTAATTGCACGAAAATTCGTCTAAATAGGTTCTACGGCATGAGAAACACGAATCTGGACTCCATTTTATGATTACTATAATATTAACCCATAAAGAGTAGTAATTATACTATTACTATTTCTTAGAAAAATATAAATGTGACTTTTTTTCAATTATTTACATTCAATTGTCATTATACTATAACACACAAGAACGGCCCTTTTCTACTCTTCCTTAAGTGTAAACATTATTTACGTAAACTGAAGAAATTTATCGAATGAAAATTGCTTTGTTAGCATAAACTTCCCAGAGCAGCACTTGAATAAGCCTAACTAAAACTAACCCAACTAAAAATAACTAAACGCAACTAAACCTAACATAACCTAATTATAAACCTAACATAACCTAATTATAAACCTAACATAACTTTTTTTTTTTAAATTCATATTTTTTTCTCAAATTCAGTGGCATAATAATTTGAGATGATCTGAACAAGGATCTGAAGTTGAATTTGCAGTCCATTATAAAGGTAAGGAGATATCGACTGGATGGCTTACGAATCTTCAAATTTACAATTAATATTCGTCAAACGACCCAGTCGATATCTCCTTACCTTAATAATGGAATGCAAATTCAAACTCAGATACTTGTTCGGATCACATCTATCAGTTATGCCACTGTATTACAGAAATATATATATATATATTTTTTTTTTGGTTAAGTTATATTAGGTTTGGTTAGGTTTCGTTCTAATTCTCTCGAAAGCTATTAGAGATATTGGAAATATGATTGCAGCATCTGATAGACCTAATTAAACTCTACAACTGACATAATAAATATATGTACAATGTATAATAATTAAGAAGTAAAATCAAAACGTATCTTTTTTTTTATTTGATTTCGTTCTAATTTTCTCGGAAGCTATTAGAGATATTGGAAATAACATTGCAGCATCTAATAGACCTATTTAAACTCAACAACTGTCATGAATATATGTTCTATGTATAATATTTACGCAGTAATATTAAATTGTTTTTTTTTTTCTCCATAAAATAGATTTCCTTCTACTTTTCTCGGAAGCTATTAGAGATATTGAAAATATCATTGCAGCCTCTGATAAACCTAATTAAACTCTACAACTGTAATAATGAATATTTGTTCTTAGATCAAATCTAGCAGTAAAATGAAACTATAACTTTTTTTTCCTAATTTTTTCGAAAGCTATTAGATATATTGGAAATGTCATTGCACCATCTGATAGACTTTATTATACTATATAGCTGTCATTATGAATATTTTTTTTATGACTAATAATTACGCAAGTATAAAACTGTATCTTTTTTCCAAAACATAAATTTCCTCCTCATTTTCTCGAAAGCTATTAAAGATATTGGAAATATCATTGTAGCGTCTAAATAGGTTCTACGGCATGAGAAATACAAATCTGGACTCCATTTTATGATTACTATAATATTATCCCGTAAAGAGTAGTAGTTATTATACTATTACTATTTCTTAGAAAAATATAAATGTGACATTTTTTCAATTATTTACATTCAATTGTCATTATACTATAGCTCACAAGAACGGCCGTTTTCTACTCTTCCTTCAGTATAAACATTATTTACGTAAATCTCATACTTTTCGAGTTATTTGATAAAACGTGATTTATAGAAAAAACTCTAAGGGGGGTACCCATGAAAATTTCTTGACACTTTTTCAAATTTTTGATTTCACGAAAATTCGTCTAAATTGGTTATACGGCATGAGAAACACGAATCTGGATTCCATTTTATGATTACTATAATATTAACTCGTAAAGAGTAGTAGTTATTATACTATTACTATTTCTTAGAAAAATATAAATGTGACATTTTTTTCAATTATTTACATTCAATTGTCATTATAATATAGCTCACAAGAACGGCCGTTTTCTACTCTTCCTTAAGTATAAACATTATTTACGTAAACTTCATACTTTTCGAGTTATTCGATAAAACGTGATATATAGAAAAAAAAATTCTTCTTAAATTTAGTGGCATAACTGTTTGAGAGGATCTGAACAAGGATCTGAAGTTGAATTTGCAGTCCATTATAAAGGTAAGGAGATATCGACTGGGGTGTCTTACGAATCTTCAAATTTACAGGTAATATTCGTCAGACGACCCAGTCGATATCTATTTACCTTTATAATGGTTTGCAAATTCAAACTCAAATACTTGTTCGGATCACATCAAACAGTTATGCCACTAGATTACAGAAATATATATGATTTTTTTTTTGGTTAGGTTATATTAGGGTTGGTTAGGTTTCGTTACCTTTAGTTAGGTTTGTTTAGGTTTAGTTAGGTTGCTAGGTTAATTTAGAAGCTAAAAATGTTTTTTATGATCAAAGAAGGGGTTGTGTGAGGTGCAGACGCCATTTCTTTTCCGTAGCACGCCATTCTGAAGATGTAAAAATTTACCGAATGAAAATTGCTTTGTTAGCATAAACTTCCCAGAGCAGCACTAGAATAAGCCTAACTAAAACTAACCCAACCAAAAGTAACTAAACGTAACTAAACCTGACATAACCTAATTATAAACCTAACATAATTAAAAAAAAAAAAAAATTCATATTTTTTTCACAAATTCAGTGGCATAACTGTTTGAGATGATCTGGACAAGGATCTGAAGTTGAATTCGCAGTCCATTATTCGTTCGACGACCCAGTCGATATCTCCTTACCTTTATAATGGTTTGCAAATTCAAACTCAGATACTTGTTCGGATCACATCAAACAGTTATGCCACTAGATTACAGAAATATATATGATTTTTTTTATGGTTAGGTTATATTAGGTTTGGTTAGGTTTCGTTACGTTTAGTAAGGTTTGTTTAGGTTTAGTTAGGTTGTTATGTTAATTTAGAAGCTACAAATGTTTTTTATGATTAAAATAGGGGTTGTGTGAGGTGCAGACGCCATTTCTTTTTCGTAGCACGCCATTCTGAAGATGTAAAAATTTACCGAATGAAAATTGCTTTGTTAGCATAAACTTCCCAGAGCAGCACTTGAATAAGCCTAACTAAAACTAACCCAACCAAAAGTAACCAAACGTAACTAAACCTAACAACCTAATTATAAACCTAACATAACTTTAAAAAAAAAAAAAAAAAAATTTTTTCTCAAATTCAGTGGCATAAATGTTTGAAATTATCTGAGTAGGAGGAGGAGGAGGAGGAGGAGGAGGGGGAGGAGGGAGGGAGGGAGGGAGGGAGGGAGGGAGGGAGGGAGGGAGGGAGAGAGGGAGGGAGGAAGGAAAGAAGGAAAGAAGGAAGACATTTGTCGACTGAAGAAAGAAAAGGAACAAGGTAAAAGAATAAGATAGATAAAGAGAATCAAGGAAAAAATAAATAAAATAAAAATAAAAATAAAAACAGAAAGGAAGTGGAAGATATAAACATAACAACAGCCATTTAAGGCCATTTCCCCCCCCCCCCCAGCCATTGAACATAAAATAAAGTTCAGTTGCGCGGCACAGACCCTTTGAACCAATGACCCGAGGGAAACAAAGGGAAAAACCAATAATATCAACAACAATAATAATAACAACAACAACAATAACAACAATAATAAAAAAAATAATCATTCATATAAAACTTAAAGAAACACATTATTATATTAAGATTGAGATTGAGAGAGAGAGAGAGAGAGAGAGAGAGAGAGAGAGAGAGAGAGAGAGAGAGAGAGAGAGAGAGAGAGAGAGAGAGAGAGTGGTATAAAGGTGTACTTACCACTGTGATGGGATAAGCTGGATTCAAGATGGTCATTAGCAGCACGTGATTCGGTGTTTCCGGTTCCCCTTTCCTGCAAAAATAAATAATAATGATGATAATAATGATGATGATGATGATGATGATGATGATGATGATGATGATGATGATGATGATGATGATGATGATGATGATGATGATGATGATGATGATAATAATAATAATAATAATAATAATAATAATAATAATAGTAGTAGTAGACAGTAACTTTTCCTTCTAAATAATACAATACAACACCAACTCTGCAACACACCCACCAACCCACCCACCAACCCACCCACCCACCTACCCACCCACCCACACACACACACACACACACACACACACACACAGACACACACACACACACACACACACACACACATACACACACACACACACACACACACACACACTGTTAACTTTAATTGCCGTCATTAAGCGAGACACCACATGAGAAACACGAATATGGACTCCATTTTATGATTACTATAATATTAACCCATAAAGAGTAGTAATTATACTATTACTATTTCTTAGAAAAATATAAATGTGACTTTTTTTCAATTATTTACATTCAATTGTCATTATACTATAGCACACAAGAACGGCCCTTTTCTAGTCTTCCTTAAGTGTAAACATTATTTACGTAAACCTCATACTTTTCGAGTTATTTGATAAAATGTGATTTATAGAAGAAAAAAATTTTCAAATTTTTAATTGCACGAAAATTCGTCTAAATAGGTTTTACGGCATGAGAAACACGAATCTGGATTCCATTTTATGATTACTATAATATTAATCCGTAAAGAGTAGTAGTTATTATACTATTACTATTTCTTAGAAAAATATAAATGTGACATTTTTTCAATTATTTACATTCAATTGTCATTATACTATAGCTCACAATATCGGCCCTTTTTTACTCTTCCTTATGTATAAATATTATTTACGTAAACCTCATACTTTTCGAGTTATTTGATAAAACGTGATTTATAGAAAAACTCCAAGGGGGGGACCCATGAAAATTTCTTGACACTTTTTCAATTTTTTAATTTCAAGAAAATTCGTCTAATTAGGTTCTACGGCATGGGAAACACGAATCTGGACTCCATTTTATGATTACTATAATATTAACCCGTAAAGAGTAGTAATTATACTATTACTATTTCTTACAAAAATATAAATGACTTTTTTTCAATTATTTACATTCAATTGTCATTATACTATAGCACACAAGAACGGCCTTTTTCTACTCTTCCTTAAGTGTAAACATTATTTACGTAAACCTCATACTTTTCGAGTTATTTGATAAAACGTGATTTATAGAAGAAAAAAAATTTCAATTTTTTAATTGCATGAAAATTCGTCTAAATAGGTTATACGGCATGAGAAACAAGAATCTGGACTCCATTTTATGATTACTATAATATTAACCCGTAAAGAGTAGTAATTATACTATTACTATTTCTTAGAAAAATATAAATGTGACTCTTTTTCAATTATTTACATTCAATTGTCATTATACTATAGCACACAAGAACGGCCCTTTTCTACTCTTCCTTAAGTGTAAACATTATTTACGTAAACCTCATACTTTTCGAGTTATTTGATAAAACGTGATTTATAGAAAAAAATATTTTAATTGCACGAAAATTCGTCTAAATACGTTCTACGGCATGAGAAACACGAATCTGGACTCCATTTTATGATTACTATAATATTAACCCGTAAATAGTAGTAGTTATTATACTATTACTATTTCTTAGAAAAATATAAATGTGACATATTTTCAATTATTTACATTCAATTGTCATTATACTATAGCTCACAAGAACGGCCCTTATTTTACTCTTCCTTATGTATAAATATTATTTACGTAAACCTCATACTTTTCGATTTATTTGATAAAACGTGATTTATAGAAAAACTCCAAGGGGGGGACCCATGAAAATTTCTTGACACTTTTTCAATTTTTTAATTTCACGAAAATTCGTCTAATTAGGTTCTACGGCATGAGAAACACGAATCTGGACTCCATTTTATGATTACTATAATATTAAGCCGTAAAGAGTAGTAATTATACTATTACTTATTTCTTAGAAAAATATAAATGTGACTTTTTTTTTCAATTATTTACATTCAATTGTCATTATACTATAGCACACAAGAACGGCCCTTTTCTACTCTTCCTTAAGTGTAAACATTATTTACGTAAACCTCATACTTTTCGAGTTATTTGATAAAACGTGGTTTATAGAAGAAAAAAAAATTCATTTTTTTAATTGCACGAAAATTCGTCTAAATAGGTTCTACGGCATGAGAAACACGAATCTGGACTCCATTTTATGATTACTATAATATTAACCCGTAAAGAGTAGTAATTATACTATTACTATTTCTTAGAAAAATATAAATGACTTTTTTTCAATTTTTTACATTCAATTGTCATTATACTATAGCACACAAGAACGGCCCTTTTCTACTCTTCCTTAAGTGTAAACATTATTTACGTAAACCTCATACTTTTCGAGTTATTTGATAAAACGTGATTTATAGAAGAAAAAAAATTTCAAATTTTTAATTGCACGAAAATTCGTCTAAATAGGTTCTACGGCATGAGAAACACGAATCTGGACTCCATTTTATGATTACTATAATATTAACCCGTAAAGAGTAGTAATTATACTATTATTATTTCTTAGAAAAATATAAATGTGACTTTTTTTCAATCATTTACATTCAATTGTCATTATACTATAACACACAAGAACGGCCTTTTTCTACTCTTCCTTAAGTGTAAACATTATTTACGTAAACCTCATACTTTTCGAGTTATTTGATAAAACGTGATTTATAGAAGAAAAAAAATTTCAAATTTTTAATTGCACGAAAATTCGTCTAAATAGGTTCTACGGCATGAGAAACACGAAGCTGGACTCCATTTTATGATTACTATAATATTAACCCATAAAGAGTAGTAATTATACTATTACTATTTCTTAGAAAAATATAAATGTGACTTTTTTTCAATTATTTACATTCAATTGTCATTATACTATAGCACACAAGAACGGCCCTTTTCTAGTCTTCCTTAAGTGTAAACATTATTTACGTAAACTTCATACTTTTCGAGTTATTTGATAAAACGTGATTTATAGAAGAAAAAAATGTTCAAATTTTTAATTGCACGAAAATTCGTCTAAATAGGTTTTACGGCATGAGAAACACGAATCTGGATTCCATTTTATGATTACTATAATATTAATCCGTAAAGAGTAGTAGTTATTATACTATTACTATTTCTTAGAAAAATATAAATGTGACATTTTTTCAATTATTTACATTCAATTGTCATTATACTATAGCTCACAATATCGGCCCTTTTTTACTCTTCCTTATGTATAATTATTATTTACGTAAACCTCATACTTTTCGAGTTATTTGATAAAACGTGATTTATAGAAAAACTCCATGAAAATTTCTTGACACTTTTTCAATTTTTTAATTTCAAGAAAATTCGTCTAATTAGGTTCTACGGCATGGGAAACACGAATCTGGACTCCATTTTATGATTACTATAATATTAATCCGTAAAGAGTAGTAATTATACTATTACTATTTCTTAGAAAAATATAAATGACTTTTTTTCAATTTTTTACATTCAATTGTCATTATACTATAGCACACAAGAACGGCCCTTTTCTACTCTTCCTTAAGTGTAAACATTATTTACGTAAACCTCATACTTTTCGAGTTATTTGATAAAACGTGATTTATAGAAGAAAAAAAATTTCAAATTTCGTCTAAATAGGTTCTACGGCATGAGAAACACGAAGCTGGACTCCATTTTATGATTACTATAATATTAACCCGTAAAGAGTAGTAATTATACTATTACTATTTCTTAGAAAAATATAAATGTGACTTTTTTTCAATCATTTACATTCAATTGTCATTATACTATAACACACAAGAACGGCCTTTTTCTACTCTTCCTTAAGTGTAAACATTATTTACGTAAACCTCATACTTTTCGAGTTATTTGATAAAACGTGATTTATAGAAGAAAAAAAATTTCAAATTTTTAATTGCACGAAAATTCGTCTAAATAGGTTCTACGGCATGAGAAACACGAAGCTGGACTCCATTTTATGATTACTATAATATTAACCCGTAAAGAGTAGTAATTATACTATTACTATTTCTTAGAAAAATATAAATGTGACTTTTTTTCAATCATTTACATTCAATTGTCATTATACTATAACACACAAGAACGGCCTTTTTCTACTCTTCCTTAAGTGTAAACATTATTTACGTAAACCTCATACTTTTCGAGTTATTTGATAAAACGTGATTTATAGAAGAAAAAAAATTTCAAATTTTTAATTGCACGAAAATTCGTCTAAATAGGTTCTACGGCATGAGAAACACGAAGCTGGACTCCATTTTATGATTACTATAATATTAACCCATAAAGAGTAGTAATTATACTATTACTATTTCTTAGAAAAATATAAATGTGACTTTTTTTCAATTATTTACATTCAATTGTCATTATACTATAGCACACAAGAACGGCCCTTTTCTAGTCTTCCTTAAGTGTAAACATTATTTACGTAAACTTCATACTTTTCGAGTTATTTGATAAAACGTGATTTATAGAAGAAAAAAATGTTCAAATTTTTAATTGCACGAAAATTCGTCTAAATAGGTTTTACGGCATGAGAAACACGAATCTGGATTCCATTTTATGATTACTATAATATTAATCCGTAAAGAGTAGTAGTTATTATACTATTACTATTTCTTAGAAAAATATAAATGTGACATTTTTTCAATTATTTACATTCAATTGTCATTATACTATAGCTCACAATATCGGCCCTTTTTTACTCTTCCTTATGTATAATTATTATTTACGTAAACCTCATACTTTTCGAGTTATTTGATAAAACGTGATTTATAGAAAAACTCCATGAAAATTTCTTGACACTTTTTCAATTTTTTAATTTCAAGAAAATTCGTCTAATTAGGTTCTACGGCATGGGAAACACGAATCTGGACTCCATTTTATGATTACTATAATATTAATCCGTAAAGAGTAGTAATTATACTATTACTATTTCTTAGAAAAATATAAATGACTTTTTTTCAATTTTTTACATTCAATTGTCATTATACTATAGCACACAAGAACGGCCCTTTTCTACTCTTCCTTAAGTGTAAACATTATTTACGTAAACCTCATACTTTTCGAGTTATTTGATAAAACGTGATTTATAGAAGAAAAAAAATTTCAAATTTCGTCTAAATAGGTTCTACGGCATGAGAAACACGAAGCTGGACTCCATTTTATGATTACTATAATATTAACCCGTAAAGAGTAGTAATTATACTATTACTATTTCTTAGAAAAATATAAATGTGACTTTTTTTCAATCATTTACATTCAATTGTCATTATACTATAACACACAAGAACGGCCTTTTTCTACTCTTCCTTAAGTGTAAACATTATTTACGTAAACCTCATACTTTTCGAGTTATTTGATAAAACGTGATTTATAGAAGAAAAAAAATTTCAAATTTTTAATTGCACGAAAATTCGTCTAAATAGGTTCTACGGCATGAGAAACACGAAGCTGGACTCCATTTTATGATTACTATAATATTAACCCGTAAAGAGTAGTAATTATACTATTACTATTTCTTAGAAAAATATAAATGTGACTTTTTTTCAATCATTTACATTCAATTGTCATTATACTATAACACACAAGAACGGCCTTTTTCTACTCTTCCTTAAGTGTAAACATTATTTACGTAAACCTCATACTTTTCGAGTTATTTGATAAAACGTGATTTATAGAAGAAAAAAAATTTCAAATTTTTAATTGCACGAAAATTCGTCTAAATAGGTTCTACGGCATGAGAAACACGAAGCTGGACTCCATTTTATGATTACTATAATATTAACCCGTAAAGAGTAGTAATTATACTATTACTATTTCTTAGAAAAATATAAATGTGACTTTTTTTCAATTATTTACATTCAATTGTCATTATACTATAGCACACAAGAACGGCCCTTTTCTAGTCTTCCTTAAGTGTAAACATTATTTACGTAAACCTCATACTTTTCGAGTTATTTGATAAAACGTGATTTATAGAAGAAAAAAAATTTCAAATTTTTAATTGCACGAAAATTCGTCTAAATAGGTTTTACGGCATGAGAAACACGAATCTGGATTCCATTTTATGATTACTATAATATTAATCCGTAAAGAGTAGTAGTTATTATACTATTACTATTTCTTAGAAAAATATAAATGTGACATTTTTTCAATTATTTACATTCAATTGTCATTATACTATAGCTCACAATATCGGCCCTTTTTTACTCTTCCTTATGTATAAATATTATTTACGTAAACCTCATACTTTTCGAGTTATTTGATAAAACGTGATTTATAGAAAAACTCCAAGGGGGGGACCCATGAAAATTTCTTGACACTTTTTCAATTTTTTAATTTCAAGAAAATTCGTCTAATTAGGTTCTACGGCATGGGAAACACGAATCTGGACTCCATTTTATGATTACTATAATATTAACCCGTAAAGAGTAGTAATTATACTATTACTATTTCTTAGAAAAATATAAATGACTTTTTTTCAATTTTTTACATTCAATTGTCATTATACTATAGCACACAAGAACGGCCCTTTTCTACTCTTCCTTAAGTGTAAACATTATTTACGTAAACCTCATACTTTTCGAGTTATTTGATAAAACGTGATTTATAGAAGAAAAAAAATTTCAAATTTTTAATTGCACGAAAATTCGTCTAAATAGGTTCTATGGCATGAGAAACACGAAGCTGGACTCCATTTTATGATTACTATAATATTAACCCGTAAAGAGTAGTAATTATACTATTACTATTTCTTAGAAAAATATAAATGTGACTTTTTTTCAATTATTTACATTCAATTGTCATTATACTATAGCACACAAGAACGGCCCTTTTCTAGTCTTCCTTAAGTGTAAATATTATTTACGTAAACCTCATACTTTTCGAGTTATTTGATAAAACGTGATTTATAGAAGAAAAAAAATTTCAAATTTTTAATTGCACGAAAATTCGTCTAAATAGGTTCTACGGCATGAGAAACACGAATCTGGACTCCATTTTATGATTACTATAATATTAACCCGTAAAGAGTAGTAATTATACTATTACTATTTCTTAGAAAAATATAAATGACTTTTTTTCAATTTTTTACATTCAATTGTCATTATACTATAGCACACAAGAACGGCCCTTTTCTACTCTTCCTTAAGTGTAAACATTATTTACGTAAACCTCATACTTTTCGAGTTATTTGATAAAACGTGATTTATAGAAGAAAGAAAATTTCAAATTTTTAATTGCACGAAAATTCGTCTAAATAGGTTCTACGGCATGAGAAACACGAATCTGGACTCCATTTTATGATTACTATAATATTAACCCGTAAAGAGTAGTAATTATACTATTACTATTTCCTAGAAAAATATAAATGTGACTTTTTTTCAATCATTTACATTCAATTGTCATTATACTATAACACACAAGAACGGCCTTTTTCTACTCTTCCTTAAGTGTAAACATTATTTACGTAAACCTCATACTTGTCGAGTTATTTGATAAAACGTGATTTATAGAAGAAAAAAAATTTCAAATTTTTAATTGCACGAAAATTCGTCTAAATAGGTTCTACGGCATGAGAAACACGAAGCTGGACTCCATTTTATGATTACTATAATATTAACCCATAAAGAGTAGTAATTATACTATTACTATTTCTTAGAAAAATATAAATGTGACTTTTTTTCAATTATTTACATTCAATTGTCATTATACTATAGCACACAAGAACGGCCCTTTTCTAGTCTTCCTTAAGTGTAAACATTATTTACGTAAACCTCTTACTTTTCGAGTTATTTGATAAAACGTGATTTATGGAAGAAAAAAATTTTCAAATTTTTAATTGCACGAAAATTCGTCTAAATAGGTTTTACGGCATGAGAAACACGAATCTGGATTCCATTTTATGATTACTATAATATTAATCCGTAAAGAGTAGTAGTTATTATACTATTACTATTTCTTAGAAAAATATAAATGTGACATTTTTTCAATTATTTACATTCAATTGTCATTATACTATAGCTCACAATATCGGCCCTTTTTTACTCTTCCTTATGTATAAATATTATTTACGTAAACCTCATACTTTTCGAGTTATTTGATAAAACGTGATTTATAGAAAAACTCCAAGGGGGGGACCCATGAAAATTTCTTGACACTTTTTCAATTTTTTAATTTCAAGAAAATTCATCTAATTAGGTTCTACGGCATGGGAAACACGAATCTGGACTCCATTTTATGATTACTATAATATTAACCCGTAAAGAGTAGTAATTATACTATTACTATTTCTTAGAAAAATATAAATGACTTTTTTTTCAATTTTTTACATTCAATTGTCATTATACTATAGCACACAAGAACGGCCCTTTTCTACTCTTCCTTAAGTGTAAACATTATTTACGTAAACCTCATACTTTTCGAGTTATTTGATAAAACGTGATTTATAGAAGAAAAAAAATTTCAAATTTTTAATTGCACGAAAATTCGTCTAAATAGGTTCTACGGCATGAGAAACACGAAGCTGGACTCCATTTTATGATTACTATAATATTAACCCGTAAAGAGTAGTAATTATACTATTACTATTTCTTAGAAAAATATAAATGTGACTTTTTTTCAATTATTTACATTCAATTGTCATTATACTATAGCACACAAGAACGGCCCTTTTCTAGTCTTCCTTAAGTGTAAACATTATTTACGTAAACCTCATACTTTTCGAGTTATTTGATAAAACGTGATTTATAGAAGAAAAAAAATTTCAAATTTTTAATTGCACGAAAATTCGTCTAAATAGGTTCTACGGCATGAGAAACACGAATCTGGACTCCATTTTATGATTACTATAATATTAACCCGTAAAGAGTAGTAATTATACTATTACTATTTCTTAGAAAAATATAAATGACTTTTTTTCAATTTTTTACATTCAATTGTCATTATACTATAGCACACAAGAACGGCCCTTTTCTACTCTTCCTTAAGTGTAAACATTATTTACGTAAACCTCATACTTTTCGAGTTATTTGATAAAACGTGATTTATAGAAGAAAAAAAATTTCAAATTTTTAATTGCACGAAAATTCGTCTAAATAGGTTCTACGGCATGAGAAACACGAATCTGGACTCCATTTTATGATTACTATAATATTAACCCGTAAAGAGTAGTAATTATACTATTACTATTTCCTAGAAAAATATAAATGTGACTTTTTTTCAATAATTTACATTCAATTGTCATTATACTATAACACACAAGAACGGCCTTTTTCTACTCTTCCTTAAGTGTAAATATTATTTACGTAAACCTCATACTTTTCGAGTTATTTGATAAAACGTGATTTATAGAAGAAAAAAAATTTCAAATTTTTAATTGCACGAAAATTCGTCTAAATAGGTTCGACGGCATGACAAACACAAATCTGGACTCCATTTTTTTATTACTATAATATTAACCCGTAAAGAGTAGTAATTATACTATTACTATTTCTTAGATAAATATAAATGTGACTTTTTTTCAATTATTTACATTCAATTGTCATTATACTATAACACACAAGAACGGCCCTTTTCTACTCTTCCTTAAGTGTAAATATTATTTACGTAAACCTCATACTTTTCGAGTTATTTGATAAAACGTGATTTATAGAAGAAAAAAATGTTCAAAATTTTAATTGCACGAAAATTCGTCTATATAGGTTCTACGGCATGAGAAACGCGAATCTGGACTCCATTTTATGATTACTATAATATTAACCCGTAAAGAGTAGTAATTATACTATTATTATTTCTTAGAAAAATATAAATGTGACTTTTTTTCAATTATTTACATTCAATTGTCATTATACTATAGCACACAAGAACGGCCCTTTTCTACTCTTCCTTAAGTGTAAACATTATTTACGTAAACCTCATACTTTTCGAGTTATTTGATCAAACGTGATTTATAGAAGAAAAAAAAAATTCAAATTTTTAATTGCACGAAAATTCGTCTAAATAGGTTCTACGGCATGAGAAACACGAATCTGGACTCCATTTTATGATTACTATAATATTAACCCATAAAGAGTAGTAATTATACTATTACTATTTCTTAGAAAAATATAAATGTGACTTTTTTTCAATTATTTACATTCAATTGTCATTATACTATAACACACAAGAACGGCCCTTTTCTACTCTTCCTTAAGTGTAAACATTATTTACGTAAACTGAAGAAATTTATCGAATGAAAATTGCTTTGTTAGCATAAACTTCCCAGAGCAGCACTTGAATAAGCCTAACTAAAACTAACCCAACTAAAAATAACTAAACGCAACTAAACCTAACATAACCTAATTATAAACCTAACATAACCTAATTATAAACCTAACATAACTTTTTTTTTTTAAATTCATATTTTTTTCTCAAATTCAGTGGCATAATAATTTGAGATGATCTGAACAAGGATCTGAAGTTGAATTTGCAGTCCATTATAAAGGTAAGGAGATATCGACTGGATGGCTTACGAATCTTCAAATTTACAATTAATATTCGTCAAACGACCCAGTCGATATCTCCTTACCTTAATAATGGAATGCAAATTCAAACTCAGATACTTGTTCGGATCACATCTATCAGTTATGCCACTGTATTACAGAAATATATATATATATATTTTTTTTTTGGTTAAGTTATATTAGGTTTGGTTAGGTTTCGTTCTAATTCTCTCGAAAGCTATTAGAGATATTGGAAATATGATTGCAGCATCTGATAGACCTAATTAAACTCTACAACTGACATAATAAATATATGTACAATGTATAATAATTAAGAAGTAAAATCAAAACGTATCTTTTTTTTTATTTGATTTCGTTCTAATTTTCTCGGAAGCTATTAGAGATATTGGAAATAACATTGCAGCATCTAATAGACCTATTTAAACTCAACAACTGTCATGAATATATGTTCTATGTATAATATTTACGCAGTAATATTAAATTGTTTTTTTTTTTCTCCATAAAATAGATTTCCTTCTACTTTTCTCGGAAGCTATTAGAGATATTGAAAATATCATTGCAGCCTCTGATAAACCTAATTAAACTCTACAACTGTAATAATGAATATTTGTTCTTAGATCAAATCTAGCAGTAAAATGAAACTATAACTTTTTTTTCCTAATTTTTTCGAAAGCTATTAGATATATTGGAAATGTCATTGCACCATCTGATAGACTTTATTATACTATATAGCTGTCATTATGAATATTTTTTTTATGACTAATAATTACGCAAGTATAAAACTGTATCTTTTTTCCAAAACATAAATTTCCTCCTCATTTTCTCGAAAGCTATTAAAGATATTGGAAATATCATTGTAGCGTCTAAATAGGTTCTACGGCATGAGAAATACAAATCTGGACTCCATTTTATGATTACTATAATATTATCCCGTAAAGAGTAGTAGTTATTATACTATTACTATTTCTTAGA